>JABFQD010001177.1:0-19584 GCA_022817045.1 Psix sp. ZL-2020 | reverse complement strand
ATGAGAATAATGCAATAGTACTTAAATTTATTAGTTTGGAAACATTCCGTGAGAATAAATAATATCTAATTACACCTCTTTTTAATTTTCCAAATAAATTATAATTATATTTATTTCTTTTATAAAGTTAAAAATTATTTTGTTATGAATGAAACATGAAACATATAAATACGAATACAAATTATTCATGACACTTTTTAACGATATACAACAATGTAGACTTTTGTCAAACAAACTTTAATTTCAATTACATTGATATTATTTATTTTACTGAAAAAGACAACATCTTCATAAAGGTATATTAGTCATATATTTCAACAACAGAGTTTAATAATTGTTGTCCAGTATCATATATTTATATGGCTTCGGAATCAGTTTCTATCAGCATGAAAATGTTGTCTGCATTGAATAGCAGGAATCTAACCAAATAAAAGATACGCTTAGAATTTGTCATTGCTAAATTCACGATCTTAATAACAAAATAATATAGGGCTTTAGAATGGTTCTATTTTTAACTTTATTAAACTTAAAAATATCAAAATTTATTTTCAAATTCAAAATCAATTTCGTATTTAGTGATTTATATTTAAATATGACTGCCTTGAATATATTAAATACATCCGTAATTTCATTTTACATCTTTACATTTTTTTATTGATCCCTTCAAATTGCTACTTGAGACGTACATTGTGCGTCACAATTTATTATATATGTAATAAAAAATGTAAGTATTAACATTTACAACCGCATATTCTTATAATGAGTTTATAAGAAGTCATTTTTAAAATCAATTTTCTTCATTGTAAGTAAACATATGCAAATATTTACATAAATACATTATATGTATATGTAATGAAGATTTGGTTTTCGCTTTTGCATATTAAAATAGTTATATTAAGACACGAAATTGTTTAAAAATCATTATAAACATAAATATTTTCATAAAAAATATTTTTTTTAAATATATATTCTTATAAAGAATAGACCGTCAAATTATTATTATACAATAACCAGTTATTAAATATTTCTAGAGCCGAAAGATATTATATACATATCTCAACTAAGAATCTTCATGCAATAACAATGTAATTTATTTTTAATGTATTAGAATAATTTCATATTTTTAGTTTACTTAAGACTGTAACATTGACTTGAAGAACCAAGAACAATAACATTATGAAATGAAAAAGTTTAACTTCAATATTTAAACGTTATTATATATCTTAAATTCCAAGCTAGGTTTGCAAAAGCTTTCTGTTATATAAGCAATAGTCAAATGATTTAAAAAGACTGAATTTCAAACATAAAAAGGAAATTTCGAGTGATAACGAGGAAACGTTTATTAAATCTACTCGTAATATTTAATAACGATTAACTGCAAGCTACATATAGCATCATGAGTTTACTTACCTTTGCCAACAAGTACATACTTTATCAGCACCGCAGCTATTTGTCAACAATGATAATTTGTCATCGTTAAAATTTATCACCGCTTCAGAAGGGTATCATTTATTTCTGCCATTAAATTTTTCCAAATTTCTTGACTCATTAAAAAAGTTGTGTTTCAATTTAAGGTGGCTGGTATTTATAAATAACTGAATATTTCATAGAAATGTCTAATGAAACTAATATACATTTCTAAATGAAACTAATTATGCGATATAATGAAGGGAAAAAAAGATACAGATGATCCCTTGTAATGTTGCTAACAGCATTAAAATTGTTTTAATAAATAAAATTCTAATGGTATTTCAATTTTTTTGATTAGATGATGAAACTTAGGATTAAGGGTAGAAATAATTATTTTACATTTTTAGTCTGGTTTATATTTATATAAATGTGTGCAATATTTATGAGATAATTTGAGTTTGGTGCTGAACAGACTCATCTTTATTTTGATTTGATCTAAACAGATGTGAATCCTTAGGACTGATTTACAAATATGGGGAGAGCATAGCCTCAACAGTAATTAAAATGTAATTAATTTTGTAGAAGCTTAATTACATTAGAGTGTAAAATTAACATATAAAATGGAAACTAGATTGGGGACTGTGGAATGAAACGACAAGTTGAAGCAAACAAAATACTTTATTGTTAAATATTTTAGTACAGTACGTGTAGCCCGTGACACATTAAAACAGATCATTTATTATGTATGTATATGCATAAACATACATCACCACGAATGTGTACGCATATACATACATATATACATATATATTCTAAATAAATAATCCTACCACTTTATCTATAACCAACCTTGATATGACAATCGCGAAATTTGCATTTTTGTTTGTTTGTTTGTTACGCTTCTTATCCTTTATCTCTTATAGTAACCTTATCTGCACGAGTGAATCGTAAAACATCTTTGATTTCTCGTGCCAACGGAGGGGAAGATGAACTTTTGGAATGGCAGAGGAGATTGCGTAGCTCGGGTGTTTCATAGAAAAAATATTTTGCTTCGTCGGTCTACTTTCATTTTTTGAACCATTATATCATCGTGCAACAGTATTCATTTTGGTTAGCCACAAGCTAATGCTTAAAACATCGTTCTCAATTTCATTCGCATCAATCGTTTCTATGACTCGAGAAGGGTGAGAAAGAGAAAGTTTGTGTGTAGTCTTCATTGTTTACTTTATTTTGTATATTTTTGTTGCTCAGTTCCGCGACAATTGTGACCTTCGGCCAATCATCGCTAGCGTGGAATTTCCGAACGTATTAGTTGGCAATCAAAAATAACAACTTTTGTTTGAATCGGTTCGAGGTTTAGATGAAATTCCAGGCCTTGCTTTAAAAGTGCGCATGCGTTCAATTCCAAACTTTGGAGCTGATGAAACAAAAAGAAAGGAAACGAAAAAGCGCAACGAAACTGATATCTTGAGAATCAAAGTTGAGACTGTGATTTCGTTTGTTCCTTTTGTTTCATTCACAAGCATAAAGGTTGGTTGAACCGGAGAAAATGTTCGTTATGGTATCAACTTGGTAAGCGACAGTACCGAGAACCTTTGCGAATGAGTTCAATTGAGGTTTAACGAACGAACACATAAGAGGAACTATATATGATTTAAGAAACAAACGGGAAAACAAGAAACAAAAGCAATCACGGACATGAAATAAAAACGTCGATGTAGTAAAGCGCGCGGCGTCGTACGCAAAACGCGGAGGATCCGTGATTTGTGTAACTCACTTCGACGTGTTATTTACTCGGCACAGTACAACCTACATATATTATATAATACATGTGTATGGTATAATAAGCTACAAATATAGTCACAGGCCAACATTTCGTAGTACAACACAGCACAATCATTGTCGTGTTATTAATTTTACATATCCCAATGAGTTTTACGTTATTATTATTAGTATAATTAGTTTATTCATATGAATATTATTATGGTATTAAGTTAAATAATTATACTTGTAATAATATATTTATATATAATATATGTAATATGTAATATTAAAATTGACCAGATATTCTATTGACTAGGCACACTTAGTTCATAACAAGAAAAAATGGTTTCGCGCGCACGCTCTCTTTCTTTCTCTCTCTCTTTCTTTCCTTCCGCACATCTCGCTTTCTCTCCGGACGCCTCTCCAACTCGCGTGCGATTTAGTCTGTTTTCTTATCAATTCAGTGTCTCACAATTTTATTTTATCCAAGTTGAGTGTATTATTAATGTAAGAGTAGTTATTAATATTGTTATCATTATTCGATAATGAATGTGGTATTTAAGTAATAGTAATTTAAACCTCCCATTACGAATAATCCAATTGAGTAATCGTTATTACGAACAAACGTTGATTTTACGACTTTTTATCAATGATTCGTCATTTTGGTTGCAACTTTTCCTTTCGTTTCCCGCCACTTTAGCATTATTTCTCTTTGGTCTCTTAAGTCACTAAAAATGTAATTCTTACTCGTATCATATAAAGACATCAAGCGACGCTCCGCCGAGGGATTCGGGCCGTGGCGCTGAGTATTTTTTATTATCAATCAATCAATGTCTCAAGGGGAGGGGCGTGGGTGCATGGCCTCTTTTGATTATGGATCGCGCGGCGGCCGACGCTCCCCCGACCGAACGCCGGTACCCTTCTAAAACACTTTTATAATGTACTCCCTCACTTTTGAATCTACGCCGTGATTACTTTTACATATTCAACCGCACTCCTTCCACTATTCAATAATAAATATTTGACCCTTATCGTATTATGGAAAAATAGAAACTTCTGATAATAAAAAACCAAACAAACGTGAAGTTGGCGCCGCGGGGCTGCGCACGCGCCTCAAAATCCCTGTCATTAATATTATTATTGTTATCCATTAATTATCCTTAATCTTATACGCATAGTCTCATTATTATTAAGGTCTTATCAATTACATCGTCAACAAAACAATGATGAAACGGCCGCGTCGCAACCCCCGACGCCCGCGTTTAATCGTTTACCTCCTTCTTTGTTGCTCACTCATCATTTTTGTCTCATCTCAGCCCGCTTCTCGGCCGCGATTGCTTATCATTTGCACACCAATCACACTCGCACGGACGCCTCTCACTAGATCGTTTTTTAATCTTAAAACGAAAATTTGATTTGCCGTCAAGTTGTCGCTACAACTTGCTGCCCTTAAACTTCTAGTATCGCGATTCATTTCTTCTGCCTTTGTTTAAGTTTAGTTTATTACACAATAATAACATCTGGACAACGCTACAAAAAAGTCATTATGCTCCGAGTTTTGTATTCATGTACTGTTTGTGTTCGGTTTTGTGTATACGCACATGTGTCTTGTGTACAGATAAATATGTAGCAACAAGTACGATACGAATTGTTACAATAGATGCGCTGCTTGCACGGAAATGAAAAGCCTTTGACTTTTCTTCTAACACTTTTTCGATTCGAACTTTTCTTCTGTTTTTGACTTAAAACATCCTCAAACTCATCATCACAACGAGTAGAAAAAAAGAGTCAAATATTCTATTAGAAATCCGCAAGATCATCTTTTCTCAGTTCCGTTTCAGTTTTTGTGACTCTTAACCTAAGATTGTTCCGCGGATTCGATACATTCGTAATATGCTATCACAATTCAAACTCAACCGCCTGACACGTGAGTTAAAATTCGAAGCGAGACAATGATCGTAAACGCGATGAATTCATTGAAGGACTAGTTTCGTTTTGTATCAAAATACACTTCATACAGCGTCAAAATAAACGACTCCGGATAAACATAACGTAAAACATAAACTAACTTTCACGAATTGCGCATGCTTCCGTCCTTCTCACACATCATCCCTGCAAGCACGACTAGTCAATTATCGTATATTAGATAATTTAACGTACAAATATGTAAATAGAAAAATATAATATAATTGGTAGAAGAATATAGAGATAGGATAGAGTTAGAATTAATTGTTTCTTTATTCTTATTCCCTTATCGCATGTAGAGTTAAAGTATCGTTACAATGGAATGTCCAATTCATGCATCTTTTGGTGTGAGTTACAAAAAAGTGCACACACGCTAGCTCGCTTGCACTCGCGTTGGCGCAGAAGTGATTTCGCTCTTCCAAAAAAGCTCGATTGTTTCTATGTTTTCAAGCCATCCTTTTTTTCAAGAATCTTCTTCGAATAATTTGGAAAAACGAACATCGAGTCGTGGAATGTTCCTCGCTCAAATAAATTCGGCGGCGGTTATTCGCTCAGTTTACATATACCAAGATTCAAAAAGATCCAGGACATCAGAGAATTGTATATTTTTACTGATTAGGCAGTTGTTCCTTCTGTTTTATGAAATTTGTTTACAGAAAAATTGTATTCTTTCACTTTGGTGTATTGTTGTCATTTTTTAAAGTATTACGATATCTAAAATTCTAATATGAGCTGATATATACATATATCAACTAATACAAACTTTGGTTCAATGTTAAATTTGGAATATTTCGAAAAATTGGATCATTTGAAAGTTGATAAAAGTTGTTATGTAAACATATAATCTGGTGAATCAGATTCAAAGCAGATAACACTTTTCATATTATTTGTAGTCAAATATTTGTATTTAAAAAAATAATTTTATAGAAAATAATGTTAAGTTTATTTTTATGTTTACATCGTGCTAATTTTTAGAATTGAATCATACAGAATTCGAAATAGAAACTTCAAATTTGAACTTTCAATTCTAAATTGAAATGGCAAATTGCGTATTTTTTTCAAATGATTCGCGATGAAATAAACTGGCAATTGTTGAAGTTTCAAAATTTATGGAAAAATCTTGACTACAATTATTTTGTTTAGCTTAAATTGGACCGATTTATTGTGTTTGAATTTGCACTATATTTCATTCTTGAGATTTTTTAAAAATATTTATTGAAAATTAACCCAAATGTTATATGTACAAGCAACGCGTATATTTCAAAGTTATTTAAAAGTAATAATTATCAAAAGGAATAATTGCTAAAAAGACTAATAATTGACAGGAAATAATGTAAATGGTTGCGTTCTGCATTCGAGTACCTGATACGGTCGTGAAATTATTGTCCGAAGGAATTGTACATCCATGAAAATCAATGATTCTAAACTCTATTTTGCACAGTGAAAATCCGTAGTTATGATTGTGGTTTTAAGTATGTACAGTGCACGCAGGAGCAAAAGTTTACAGTTGGTGAAAATCAAAGATATCACGTATTCAAGATATTTTAAAATGAATTGATGGAAAATCTGTTTTACATACTCTTTACATCAAATTCAGATTTTGGGGCAAATGAATAGAGTATATGGAATATAACGCTACAAGTTTATGCTAAAGATCTAATTTAAAATTTGTTCTTACAACGACGGACAGTCCAACCAGACTTTTTGTATTGAAAGAAAATTATCATTTGAGTGCTTCTGATGAATACTGTTTATAAAAAATGTACGCAAAGAGTTTTGTTTAAAGAAAAGGTATAAATCTTTTTAAAAGAGCTTCGAATTAACTATTACATATTCACTAAAGAAATTGTGCAAAATCTTACTGAATCGTGAAATGTATTTAGCATTATTGTAAAAAGCTTGTTTTCATCCAAGCGAAACAATTCTTTTGAATCTAAATGAATCATATGTAGGAGGAAAAATGTCGCTCAAAATATTTCGCGTAAAAGTGTTTTGTCATAAAATAGCTGACGGTGTAATTTTGTAGAAATTCCTTCACTGTAATTAGTAAAAATTGGTCGAATTCTTCTTTAATATGATTTGTAACTATTGAAAGTGTATTGAAGGTGTGATGAGGAAATAATATTTGTTTGAAAAGACGAGCGTGATTCTCGTCTGTACATATCTTGATTTTATCCCTTGTTTCGACGCTGTGAGATCAGCCAGAGGTGTAGGCGCGATTACATTTGTGCGTACATACAGTATGAAATATGTACATATAACAATATAATTTGTTACGACTACAATCGTAGTTATCATTGGACAAACGAATATCAACTATATATGGATGTGTAACTTCGTGTCGGTGTGTAGTAACACGTGCCATATTAAATGCGCTTCTGAGTCAGTTCAGGAGAAACATTAGTGCGTCTCTTAAACAAAGTGATCTCGATAAGAAAATATTATCAGTCTTGAAGGGTTGGAAGAGTGAGAATTCAAAACCGTCATTTTCAAAATGTCTTTTCTAAACAGTTTTTATGATCCTATCTATCACCACTCGAGACTTGCACTCCTGAAAACGACGTTTTTTTCAAAACGATTCCCGAAGCCCTGAATGAGATCGAATCGAATAAAAATGAATAAGAAAATGAAAAAGTGTGCCATTTTGCTTTGATTTAGCTGCACTGACATGAGTCTTAAGGAGCACGTTTATTCTTTCTTATTCGATTATCCGGTTTGTTTGATTCAGGGAGAAAATCATCAATCGGTCCTAAGAACCATATCCTGAGAAGAAGAATGTCTATAAAATTGGCGCCGTTTATAGAACAACGGTTGAGATAAATCCCTGAAAAAACACCTTAAAGACTAGTTTGCCTGCATAACGTTCAAATACATGCTTCTCTACATTAAACTACCGAGTGAAAGACTTTCGTGATACGGTGAATAATAGCCGTGCTTTTGGTCTGCATTGTTTGACTCAATAGAGTGTCTATTAATTATGTCATTTTGACGATTGAGGTCCCAAACCAAGCGCGACGTCGCGTTAATTAGAAAGCCATTGGTTCGCGTAATTGCAGCGTCGCCAAGCGCCGTTTGTTTCCTCGGGAGAAAAATGGTCCAATCATTGTACGCGTCCATTTGAAATTCGTATCAAACCACGGCCACTATGATTACGAGTATGTGCTTGTGTAAATGTGTCTCGCGTCTCTTCACACTCGACTGTGTGCGTGACAGTTCGTGCGTTCGTACGACGAAACAATTTTTATGCCTTCGCGTCCTCCTCGCAGCGCCACCAACAGCTCAATTTGGATCTCACTTATTTTTTCCTCGCTTTCATTCGTTGAAACAAATGTGTACAATTTCTTTGTCCAGCTGCTTACGTTATTGGAACTACTTCGAATAATTCAATTGTAAGTTAAAATTTGTCTTGTACTTGTTTGAATCAAATATACGTAGGGAATTTCATCGAATTTGTTTTCTTTATCAGATCAACATAATAAGGCAAAAGATGATTTTTCACATAGAATTAGACGTGAAAATTAATGAACTGAATGAATTAAATTATTGCATGAGATCGATATTGAGATCTGATGTCAGGTTTCGGAGGATCGCGTTTGAGCGTCAAAGGGTTGTGCTGACTGCGACGGATATATACACGATCTACGCCTAAATGTTTTTTTTTTATATTTCTACTCCGTAGAATCTATAGATAATTCTAAGCTACGTACATTTATTGCGCCACATCGAATTAACGTGTCTACACGAACAAAATTGATACGGGCCAAAGTAGTGAACTTGTTGATCGCAATAAGACTCAAAGAGCATAAAAAGCATAACACTTTGTCCGAAAACTTGTCTATCGAACTTGCCAAAAATGTCGACGTGCACGTGCGCGCTTTTTGTTCATCGTTACTTTTTGATGACAAACTTACAAAAATATATCCTCTAAAACACAACGCAACGGAAACATCGCGACGACATCGGTAACGAACAGGTAAAAAAGGATCGAAAAGCGCTAATTATGCTTGGCGAAAAAATGAGGCCCTTTTGATATGACTGATTATAACGTAACTCGTGTCTCTCAGTCTGTCCGCGTGCACATATCATTGTAAGAACATGAGCGGGTCTAATCGGGAATTCGCTAACTCGCGGTCGCGCGCGCACAACCAAGCGCGTTGTTATCGATTAAAAAGGGTTCAAGCGAATTCGATTATAATCCATGGTATATCGTTACAACATTGGTGTTCAGTTACAGTTCTCTTTCAAATTTGCTTGTTTGTTTCACATAAAAGTCCTCTAACTACCACATTAATGATTACATGATTTGTATGTTGTGTTTATGTGAGTGTGTATATGCGTGTTGCTATGTATGTAAGCATTTACACAGTACTTATTATCATCACTGAGATAAATATCATCGTTACACACTTAGCATCGTTAACATTAAGGTAATATTGATGTGGAAACCGTCATCGATATGAAACGTTCGCTTCAACATCCTTAGCGTTATAGTTACAATATCTTTATCAATAATGGCAATAATTCATGGTCATAATGTCAACATCAGCAAATCGTTCTAGATTACTTTCGTCGAGCGACACATTCCGCATAATAACCCCACGAACATATATTTCTTATGTATATGTATGTATGTATACAACATAGTTAAGGTCTATATGTACACTGCTTATAATTAGTAAAAAGTAGAAATCGCAAGAGTTTGCTACGTTGCTGAATCTCTTTCAACCGTTTTAGAGTCGATTGTCACTGTTACCCTCCTCTCACCCTTTGCCCACCCCTCCGGTGCTCGCCTCTAGGTCAATTTGATTTGATTCTGTAGACGTTTTACTGGTTGCTGCAATATTGCTGAAAAATGTTCAGCAATGTATCATCCAAGTTCTCTGTACTCTACAAATCCATAAGGTTATTATTGTTGTTGCTTTTACCATAGTCACTGTTAAAAGTACCGTTATAATTATAAATATCGTAAAGTGCAATGATAATAGTGTTACGTAGATATAACAATAGTAGCCAACAAGTTTGCATTGCGATAAACATTTCACGTGGAGTCTCGATCGTGTGGGTTCCGTCGCCTCCACCTGTCGTCCATCAACTCCGTCTCGATCGCTTGAGCTTTGGTGCAGTGCTTCTTCATTCGTCATTCGTCGTTCCACTTAAACTCAATCTTTTAAGCAAAATACAATTCCTCTGAATTCAAACGTCGCGGATAATACTCTCGTCCTCACCGACGCCTAGACCGAGTACACTCAGCAATTCTGGAGCCTTCGCCGAACCAACAAGCCGAAAACAAAGTGTCAGAGTTTATAAAAATATAGCATTTCGATAGCCTTAAACAGTGCACCGAAGTCCGCCCTCGAAAAAACAACTTCTGTTTCTTTTTTGTCCGCCTATTTTTTCTCCCATAGCAACGCAGACCGGGAGTGTACTCGGCGTGCGTGGTCTCTATCGCTATTGGTCCGGTTTGTGTTATCGTCTGCATCGGCCTGTGTGAGGACAGAAAGCGATTGCAATGATCACAGTCCGTTTCATTAGAAAAAAAGGTGTTTCTGGTGCACCCCCTCCTCGTCCTCTCCGTCCAATTTGGCCTCTCCTGTGACTTCCGACAGAACGCAAGGGCTCGTGTCAAACGCTCGGTCTCTCCGCCGAAAAGTTCGCACTCCCTCCAAAATAGTCCCCTTTCTGTTTCTCAGCGTCAATTTGTGCGCCGTCTTGCTTTCGCGCTTTTATGACGAGTCGAAAAGTTAGCCTTAAGGGAAGAAACGAAAAAGTGTTACACAGGAGCAGCCGCGTTTTCTCGGCGCTTCCAAATCGGATCGCGATGTTATCAAAAATACTTGCCGCGTCTCGTCGGAGTGATTTGATCCGTAGCAAAACTAATTGCATCACTGCACGGCGCCTCATCTGTTAGATGGATCTTCTTCAACACAGGATGCGATGTCTGTTTGAACACCTGGCTCGCGATTTGCGCGCTATCAACTGGATTTTGAGTGATGCTGGTACTCGGCTTGCAAATAAACGTCCAGTCGTGAAGTCTAAATCGCGATGTCAAAGAAGCTCTGCTTATGTGTATGGAAAAGAAATTTTGGCTTCCGAAGACGTCGACGCAACTGCGCCTGCCGGAGGGAAAAAGCCTGCGGAGTAACGTTATAAGGCAAGCAAATAGACTGGGCGACAGCTTTGAACAAATTACTGGCTTTATTGTCACGTAGAAAATACAACGGAAAGCTCGGCAAATGATGCTTTTATAAAAGGGGTGTCGTCCTGTTTTTCACAAAAAGACGCGAGGATACTTCGAAATGGTGTTTATGTTCACAAATTGACATCAAGTTGCGTTTGGACCTTAATTGGCTGACGCTGTCGTCAACTGTAACGCTAGGGGTATTCTACGCCACTTATTACAGTTACTGTATAGGCTTAAGTGTTACGTTTTTCCCGTGCCGACGGAAACGTTTGGCACGTTACGGAGCTGCGAATCACAAAGTACGGCGACCAATCGCGCGACATTGCTTCGTCGCGTCACTTCATTCAAGTCCTCGTCTTTCATGTTTGTTTTTTTTTGCATTTTCATTTTTGTCCTTTTTTTTAGTTTTTCCATTTTTATGTTTGTTTTCAAAATTTAAAAAAATACATTTATCTGAATCCGACCCCGCGAGCTTGAGCTCGACTCGCGCGATCCTTCTAACTATGCAAAACTCGTTTAAACAATTTGTTTTCCGTCTGTAATTCTGTAATTTACACACGTCAACTTTCTCGATAACCCGAAATATACAATATAATAAATAATGCAATATGCAACACATGTGCCTGCGTATCCTTGTGCACATGCACACTTATACACGCGCCCGTGTGTGTCTTGGTATATCGTTCATATATTTATGTATAGAGCAATGTTAGATATGAGTTTAACTTACACAGCGTAATCATTGTGATAATAAAAATAAATATTCGTAATTTTAATAGTCGCTCGATGCGGCGACTATGTGCTCAACTCGCTCAATCTCACACCTTAGTACATGGATACATACATATACATATGTACCGATAAAAAATCGTCACAACAGCGACCGCGATAGATTTCATAAATAGCGTAATACATCGCGTACCATTTTCATATCGATATAATGTGTACAATATAATAATAATCAAGAATAATGGTACAAGTCATTCGCTTATACACTGGCGACTCGTCATCACACGTAGGAAACAATTTTCAATGGGAATTCGGGTTCACAGTTGGTCGAGCACTTTTTGTCCCGTCCAAACATGACCTTATGTTATTTTATATAAAATACATGTCCTCCTCACTTGACCTTCTCTCCAACCATCAGTTTTTTTGTTCCCTCGTTTTATTTGTGTCACTGTGTCTTCGCTCTTTTGGGAAAGGTGCAACATTTGCGGCGGCTCATTTCGCATTGAAAATTTTGGCAGTTCAAACACGGGACAAACGTAATAGCGATGCGCAATTGCAATAATAAAAATCGTAATAGCAGCTCAATAATCATCGTGCAATGAATCGCGCGTCGACGAAGGAGACAATCGTTTAATGCTAAAACTATATGATACCTTATCGTTACAAATATACATCGTACAGTATATATATTTGGATGTATATACATATACGTATACATATATAAGGACATATATATGTACATCTACACATATATACGAAATATCTCTCGTGTGTTCGTTTGGTTGTTCTTCGTTTGATGCACGGTTCGAGAGGCCATGACTAGACATTCATCGTACCATTAAAGTACACTCTTATTGTAATAATGTAATAACAAGATGGCGGACAAGGCCGCAAAACGGTCGACTTAACATTCTAACTAACATTTACTTTCACATATTCAAACACTCTATACGTCTTACAGTACTTATCTTATTATGACGAGGTTTGCTCGCTGCGAGCCCGATGGCCCCGTGACTACTCGACGCCTCGCGGACTCAGCAGCGCGCGTATCCTACTGTCGCTTCGTTCATTATTAAAACGCAAAACAGTACATTACAGTGTAATACAATGCAATAGAATATAATACAATACAATATAATGTAATCATGACTACGATACGATCAAGAATACTGAAGACTTCGCTTAACTCTACAAATATCGACAGAGGTCGCGAGTGCTCGTTTATTGCTCCACCAAATTAAACTCACATTGCCGCCTTTCAGACACTTTCCAAATTAATTTCATTTGTACAACAATGCAAGAAACAAGCGTACAAATGACTGCCTGCGTAAGTACTGCAACTGGTTGAATTGTAAAAGGGTCTTCAGAGAGATGCCGACTGTACAAAATAATCTCCAAGCCTAACAATAACATGTAGTGTAATTTTACAAGTTCTCTATAATCGTTTAGGGTACATGGAGTGAGACGTTGTCTTGAATAAGATTACACGACATATATATCAGTTGAAAACAAAGTGCATTATATTATGTTGTACAGTCTGGGTAGTTGTTTGTTATTTAAATAAGCCGTCCGAAAACAAGACGCATTATAAATTAACGCATTTGCAGTAAAAACGCACGCTCACGCTTTGCGAACGACTGGTCGATTTGGCTTCATCTTGATTTGGGCCCTCCGTTTGCGCATTCAAGTGTAGAGAAATGCTCGGCCTGACCGAAGCTTGAGCCGTACTACTGAAGCCGTGAGTTGGCAACTCGCACGGCCAAGAAACTGTTGGTTAACAAAAATAACGACTCCAGAGCGTCACGGCGACAAGAACCGAAACGACCGTTCGCATGGCAAGCGCAATGTTGGCCTTAACCTTACGTGATTATACGATCAATAGGATTACCATGGCGGCGTACAATCGCTATGCGTAATCGTATATGCGGTTACGAGTACTCGTATGCATGCAACAATCTGGAGCGTTGTTATTGGTCATGAAAAATAGTGGAATCGATTATTCGAGCGCGCCTGCTATAACATTTGGGGCCTCGGAAGAGTCGTGTCCACACTCTCTTGTTCAATTGGACTGTTCAAAGATAGCTTTGAGCATGTCAAACATTGTCAAATCGGATACCTCCCTCGCCTTTTTTTCTTCCACTTTTCAGTCTTGATACCGTCGATCATGCGTACAAAAATATATATGTCATCTATCCGAAACGCGCTAAATCCTAAAAACTCGTTCAACCAGTTTAGTCAATGAATGTGTTTGGAGCGTCCACAGGTTTACTCGTTAGAAACAATATTCCGCGCTGGTAAACGAGAATTTATTGCTCGCGGTCGCGTGTCCGAATTATTGCTGGCCGCTTGGCGCGTGAAACTTGAAAACAAACCATTTTCGTTGACTTAGGCTTATTTTTTCGCCTCGTGGTCACCTCTCCCTCGAGACAGTTTGAGGCAACCTAAAAACCAAAGAGCCGACGAGGCCAGTGGTTGGTCTAAATATTGGGGCCGACAGTCGGTAGTTCAATGGATTTTTTTTATCAGCTGATTATCGGAGAGATGAACAGAGCACCACATCTACCATTTAAATGCACTTCAAACGTTTACAATTTAATGGAAGATTTTCGTATCGTTAGCTTTAATTGTTAGTTAGTTATTTAGGTAGGTAGTTAATTAGTATTATCGTTACGTTTGAGTATAATTATGTACAAGTATTATTCAAGTTAATGCAAGGATGTAGATAGAAAATGTAAAAAAGTTGTGGATATTTGTGTTTATTCACTTTATGTAAATTGACTTAATTGATCCCTCGTGTTTCGTGCTTCGAAATCAAAACTATACGTTTGTCGCGATGACTCGTCTTTGTTGTTGCTTGGTTATCTATCTTTGTCTGTGTTCTCAGCTTTGGTTCTCTTTTGAACTTTGTGTTACAGAAAAACGCACCTTAAAATACAATCGAAAGCAACAAGTATAATATAAACCAATGGCAAACAATGCAATTTGACAATCTATATATCAATATAGGTATTTCGTTTAAACATCTGATAATTCATCACGTAGTATAAAAATCTAACATTATCGATTATTATGTAATGAATTTGATTACACTTCAACAAGATTATATCTCTTAATCATAATAAGTATTTTTAAGTGCGAGAAAAATATGTTCTTTCTATCATGTCCACTGGAAGCTGGTCAAAGTAATTTTTTCATTTTTTCCGGATTTTCGGTCTTCGTCGTCTTTACCTCTCTCCTCCCCGTCTCTTTATTCTTACTCGGAATATAAAAATGTCACATCACTTCCGTGATCGGTGCTCCTTTCCTCCTCATTTTTTTCGTTTTCATTTCACCCATTTTCATGCTCTATTATTACATTTCACATTCACGTTAACAGGAAACTGAACTTCTTAACAATAAAGATGATTTTTAATCATGACAAATTTGATTCTCTAACAAGTCTTTATAAAAATTATTCTTTTTGTGTTTGTTACTCAACCGGGGCGCGCGAGTTTCAAAAACCCCACGCCGGTGAAAATAAACCTTAACATTATTATCTTTATACAAGAACAATTCGACCAACGCATTTAATACTGTCATCTCAACTTTTAAACTATCAATCAATTAATCATAGTCAATCAATCAATTAATACTAACAATCATGATATGAAGTTTTAGAAACAATTTTTTGTTTTTTTGTTCGTTCACCTTTCCATCATTTCACGTTGCTTTTACTTTTTTGTGCAAAACAGTATCACCAACCACCCGTTTGAGCTAATTTACATGACGAACAAAAAAAGGTACCTCCATTCAAAAGTGTGAATTTTTCGGTGCTCTCGTTCTTCACTCGGATAAGCTGACAGCAAAGGGCTTTGTTTATTGTGCTTTTCTTGTTCGGGAACTGTCGAAACTCGCGACCTGAATTTGCTCAGACTTTTTATCTCCGACGAGCTCATTACCTCATACTATAATTGACGTTTTTTTTTTGACCGTCTTCTTACTTTTTGGTTGAAAATGATAAATCGTTTAAGTCTGATCTAATTCACGTCTGGTTCAACGTGCTATGATAAGCTCCCATGTTTCTAGCGAAACGATCAGAAATCTTCGGACTGCGTGGTTTTTGAACGGCGCTTTTCAAAACAGACGTCGGATCGTTCTTGAGTGGTCTTATACGTCCGCCAAGGGTATTGTCTTCTGTATTAACGCTTGGTAAAAACAACGCACGATTTGTCTACTGTGGTTCAGCTTTTGTCCAGGAGCAAAATTTTCTCCAACTTGTCGACAGATTAAGGACATACTTAGGTTTTAGGAAGTTTATAACTAAACATCACAAGATATTCGGCATAACTGGATTTGTAATCTTGAACCAGACTCGGTTAATTTTGGATCGCGAATCACGAGGATTCATAACATTGATTATACAAGACAGTATAGTACCAGCAATATGTCAACTTTCCAAAATTTGGTTTATAGTATTTACAAGTACGCCCATAGTTAGTGCGTGGAAAAATTTACAATGTTACTAAACTGATAAAAGTGTTCAAGTTTTTTCAGACGGCTTTTTTGAACATAGTGATATTTTTGTGAATTTAGGCGAGAGTTCGTTTTTACGTGCTAGTACGCGACGAACTTTTGGATTGAGAATTTAAACAACTCGAACTTGTCCAATTATGATAACATCAAATGTTTCTATGTATACTCGATTGAAAGCAGACCTTTTCTGAAACGGAAATAAACGAAGTAGAGAGTAAAACGGAAGCTAAGAATCTTCGCTTCTGGTTGCCTTAAGTCATTCAGCCCAATTTCGTTACTGAACTCGCAATTGTTTTCATGTGCCTTTTCATTTTGCACAGTGACGTAATGCGAGATGAGATTTCGGAAAAATGATTTTCTTTGCCTTTAGGATTCAGTGAGAAGCAACGAAGTGAAATCTATGATTATCTACTAGCATTTGGAACTGAATAAGAAGTCGTCTCAATGTTTTTCGGTACAGAATCTTGTTGATGGACAGAAAACGCATGCAAATTAACACGCGAGGATACAGATATTGATATGTATCGGAGATTTATGTCAACGAGATTTTCTTGTTATCATTCTTTCTACTTAAATCCCATTGATTGGCAGCTCAAATTGAATTTCGCGCAGCAATATCGCAACCAACAAATCGATCCGCGACTATGTTTACAAAGTATTTGTGATTTTTAATCAATCTTACATTATATTTTTTCATGTCTCTGATACTTCATGTTATCTCACGCGAAATTGAAAAATAATTCGGACGCAATTTTCTTTGCTTTGTTTAAAAATGAATTTTTAGCGAAATTGAATCGAACTGTTAAAAGTATATTTGATAATGAAATTACAAACGTTTGTCACGAAAATATCATATTTCGAATAGATTATTTGTAAAATAAATTGAAACTTTTACATGACCTAGATGCATAATCAAATTTTCGAAAAAATAATGCGTTCAGATTTTTAAAATAAGCAATGAAAGTACTTCGTTACTCGAGTTAATCTGTTCATGTGAATTCAACATCCAAATTGATTTACAAGTACTTAACTAATAAAATACAGAAGTTTGTTTTTACCCAACTAGCTGATTAAATGAAAAACAAACGAGTAATTTGTTCGCTCAAATAGCAATTTACATTTTCATCATAAACACATTCATATTTCAATGTTACGTTTCATCAAATACTGTGGTCAAGTGAATCCCTTTTATGGGAAGATGTAACTCAAGTTCTGAAAATTCTTTACTTAACTTTATGGCACGCATTCTTTATACTGAAAATACATTCTTATATAAAATGCAATCGGTATTAATTGAAAAGTAGTCTGTTAGCTATTATAAATTTTATAAAAATCCTATTTTCTGCTAAAATAGTTTGATTGTCAAATCTTGTGGTCTTCATTATTGAGAATTTATTTATTCATATTGATTTTGGAATGATCGACATATTAATTCGGTACACATTTCTATTACTTCTTATTCCAGTTCACAGCAGTATATCATGCGCTTACCACAAAACACACATAATAAATAAATCTACAAACTAACAGTCCAATAAAAATTAAAAACTAAATCTTATGACAGTCTGAATAAATAATCACACATTGACACAAATGTATATAAAAATAGATTTAGGAAAAAATGGCAATACTAATATTTATGGACAATAAATAAATCTACTGCAGAGACTCTCGTGATGTTGATTCCGATGTTGACTCTTACCATGAGTGAGAATCCTGCGATCGTGACTAATAAAGTAACAACACAGCACTACTGGAATGTAAAAATCACACTTGGTCAAAATGAACCAAAGATCGGATCAAACGTGATAATACAAGGATACAAGGATAACGGGAAAAGCGTGGGTTGAAATTAAAATAAAAGACAACTACAATGCATATAATGTGAACTGAAAATATTATTCAAAAGCATTTTACAACAAAAAATAACTAAAAACAAACAAACATGTCTCGATTTACATTTAAATTAAGAACAATTGAGTTTCTTCATTAAAATAATAACATAACAAACCGTATAAAAAAGATAGAGAGAAAAGGATCTAAATGTCGGTATTCCGCAAGTTGGGTGTCCGCGTGTACCTTAAGTGCGCTGACAGTTGGTGACTCGGGGCCAATCGTTCACCGTCGCCGAGGCTTCGTTCCAGACGTACATTCGCTTATCAATGTACAAAACAAACACGACTACCTAAAACGAAGCAAAGAAAATTCGACCATCTAAAGCTAACAACAAGATTCATTTTGATACCAACGTCGTATCAGAATCAAATGTTTGACTATACAAAAAATTGTTCTAAAAATCATCACTGATGAAGTCATGGAACGGGCCTCAGCGACGGCACCTAAGTACAGCCAAGCACGCGACCAAAGTCTCGGAGAAGCTGCAAAGGTCTTCCGGCACTTTCGCGGTGCTTTGCTTGTTTTTGGGTCGAGCCACCAGTTCGCGACAGTCTGACAAACTGTCAATTGACACAGCGTATAATTTCACTCGTCGCACGTGTGTTCTCTTTCCTCTTTTTTCTCATTTCGAGATATTTCTTTCTAATTAGAGCATCATCACACGTGAGCTCGTTTAAAATGATACGCTGTTTAGTACAAACGTAGGCGGTAGAGAAATACATACAATTTCGTTCTTTTCTTGTTTAACAAATATATAGATAGGAAAGGAGGGAGAGCAAAGAGTAATAAAAAAGAGGAAGAGTATAGAAGTAGAAAAAAAGATCTTTGATCAGACCCTGTCCAATCGGAGTCTCGGCACGAGGAACGACGTATCGGCAGTGTGAGGACGAGATTAAAAAATAATACGATAATAATTGCAATACGATAATGCAAAAATAATATAATAATATAATATAATATACTAATAATGTTAATTGTAAACATGCAGGAAATCAGCGAGCGCAGGTCATTCATACCCTGGCCACGACCCATCCAACAAAATATATTAATACTATTTGTGTCGACAATTGAAAAGACGTGACGGTGACGCGCCGTCGCGGCTGTTTATCGTCATACATTGTCAAATG
>JABFQD010001176.1:0-19585 GCA_022817045.1 Psix sp. ZL-2020 | reverse complement strand
TTTGTTAAAATTATTATTTGACTAAAAAGTGTTTTTCTTTTCTCTAGAAACATATAATTTCAAATCTTTTCACGAAAAAAATAAAATATTTTAAAAAGTTCAGAAAATAGTTATAGTTTCAGTTATCACACATTTTTTGTTTTTACATTTATTTTATAACTTAGAATATAAAAATCGTATTAATTAAATAAAAATATTAAAGTAATGTAAAGCATAAACATAAAAAACATTTGATTTAATTTTTAATTTTTTAAATTAAAATTCTTATAGGGTTATTATTTAATCTCAATGAATACTTTTTATACAAATTTGATCATTAATTTATTGAAGAGGATTTGTTGCGAAAACTCATGGCCTATTTTAAATGCACCTGCAATATCAAATTTGTAGATTTTTAAAAAAAATATTTTTATATGACTATAGAACCCAATTTTGTAAACGTATATGAGGAATCTTCTAAGATATTTCTAAGTATTCAATCCTTGAATTTTAATTTTAATACTAACTACACTTTATTATTGAAGTGACGTTCCCGCCAAATATAGAGAGAAAACCAATTCTTGCTAAATAAATTAATCAACCAAATCTTTTTAACTTTAAAATAAATATTCACATATAAAGAGTATATTTAATCATCATAATATAAAAATAATATTTATACAATTTTAAATGGTTTTCAAATAATTATCATCTTACAATATACATTAAAACTTAACAAGAGAATATATAAAGAAATAATTTGATTATAAAAATAAGTAACAAGCTAATATTTGATATGTTTTTAACAGATGAATGGACCCATTACAACGCAGAGCGTCAGTCATATACATGGGGCTACACAGACGTCGCCACCAGCAGTATCTGGTCCAAAACCTAAACCTCATGTTTGTCCTGACTGTGGCCGGGGCTTTGCGCAAAAGCACGGTTTGTCACAACATCAGCGACGACACTCGGATGGCAGTTGTCACATCAGGTCGCACGTCTGTGATAAATGCAACAAGGCGTTCTTCCAAAAAAATCACCTGCTGCTCCATCAGCGCCAACACATGGATCCACCTCCAAGTATATTGCGTCAACAGCAACGTCAAGCAGCACAAGCTGCTGCGCAACAAGCCCAACAAGCGCAGCAACTTCAACAGCAGCAGCAACAGCAACAAGTACAACAACAGCAGCAGCAGCAACAAGTGCAACAACAAGTTCAACAGCAGGTGCAGCAGCAGCAACAGCAGCAACAAACCTGTACTGTGGATACGAAAGCTATACAACTGCAGCAAGCAATCCAGCAACAGGTGGATTCAAAAGCTATACAGTTGCAGCAAGCAATTCAACAACAAGTTGATTCAAAAACGATACAATTACAACAAGCAATTCAGCAACAAGTTGACTCCAAGGCAATCCAGTTGCAACAAGCTATGCAACAGCAACAGCAGCAACAGGTTGACTCGAAGTCGATTCAGTTACAACAGGCAATTCAGCAACAAGTCGATACAAAGGCCATACAATTGCAAGCGATACAGCAGCAAGTGCAACAACAGGTGCAGCAACAGGTGCAACAGCAGCAGCAACAACAGCAGCAACAGCAGCAGCAACAACAACAACAAGCGTGCGTGGATACAAAAGCGATACAATTGAATGTGACCATGTGAGACGATGGTCTTGGTGGGAGGGAGGACTGGTCAGTCCCCGGTACGCTAGCGTCCTCTGCCGCCATCTTCTGCACGCACTTCTCTCGTACTAACGTAATACAATAGTTCTATATTTATTATCTGCTAGAAATCAGGTACGAAGTAATCAGTTTTATCACAGGAAGTATATATATTAAATTATATATACACACGCGCTGTATATATATACATATATATGTACCCGATTGTCAAGCAATCATTTGAATCGCGACACCGAGTTCAGGGCTTTTCTTCACGTTCACAAATAAACCCAAATTTTTCACAGCAATTTCCTGTAGCAATAGTAAAATACGCATCGAGAACAAAGAGATTATGTAGATGAGATGATGCGACAGAAAGTTGAGTCTGATTGTGCTTTGAAAGAGAATTCGACGTGTCGAGGGTGTTGCGATTCGATAAGATTTTGGCTTTTAGGTATGAGACGTAAACAAAATGAAAACAAAAAATTGAAATACAAATTATACATATATTCTAATTATTTAAGGCTTGTAACATGGAAAAGAACAAAACACAACAGAATGAAATAATCGTATATTAGTGTTTTGCATATACTTTATACATTACTTTAAGTATGTAAAGTGAAATACCGGAATAATCGAGGAGCAAGAGTAATAAAATGTGACGCAATTAGTTGCCTTATCGAGCAAACGGAGCACTCGCGTCTTTCATCTTTACCTCCTTGTCCCCTTTTCTTTTTAATACCATATCTTTTTGTTTAGTAACTGCATTTGTTCATCTCGTTTTCTTGTTTTTTCAAATTTTTTCTTATAACGTCGGTTTGCTTACAATCAACTGCAAGAGAGGGCAGTGCGAATGGCAGGGGCTAGCAGATGGCGCGCACGTTCTCCCCTCGGCTCGTCTGATTCCTCATTAGCTAATTACGACACTCGTAACGACCATCTTGTGGAAATCGTTGTATGACTATTTACTTATGGCGTACTATACAGTTTGTACAATTTTTACACGCAACGATAAATGCGTACGATGTTTGTAACTAGTCGTATTTCGTGTCTCCGCTGACAAAAAACAAAGACGGACAAACTGATGACAAAATCTCGAGCGCATACTTCGAAACGACACTCAAGAGCGTGATATTGTGCAATTTTTTCTACAAGACTTATATACTGCGAAGTGTGTGCGCGCTTCTCCGAAGCACGAGTGATTCAGAAACAAGCCCTTTTCCTCTGTACAAACTGTTTACCATTTACTCAACATAAGCGCGGCCTCCATTCAAAATCAAACTCGGGAATAACTGTCGTCGCACGTCGATTTTCTTCCTCATCGCTAGTCGTGTCTGGTGTCTAGTTTTTGGCTTCGCTCGAAATACAGGGTTGAGCAGCTGACAGCTTGAGATTGTGCGTGTCGTTCAATGGTTCTGTACAAATGTGTACGTTTTTTAAATACAAATTTGGAGCTTTTAAACATTTGATGATCGAAGTCACTCAAGGTTAAAACAAAGTTAAAAAGTTGAATTAAACGAATCGTAGAATTATTATATAATTCATGATATCATTTTATTAGAAGTAAATGAAATTCTGATTCTGAATCAAATGGTATATTTATTCTGATTCGTAATTCGGGAGGTAAATCGATAGGGAGTGACATGTGAATTTGGACAGATGAATTTTGTACAATAATTTTTGCTTATCATTTATTACGAATGTTTCATTTAAGACTTTAAGTCCTTCTCTGCGCATCAAAATTAAAATTTATTCAGACGGGGTTTCCACGACCACCGACCAAACATTTGTCAATTCGAAAGACGCGAAATGAGTTACGAACAAATGTCAAGTGCACGAGTATGCAAAATGATAGAAAGAGTGAGTTTACGTTGTTGCTTATTGAATATTGTATTTTTGTATTCGACTCTTCTGTTTTTGTAGAATGAGTTACATTGACAGTAGAATGTTAATTTATATAATGTTTATGGAGACCCCGTCTACAGGAAGATTGGAGGTACAGCGTCATTGTTTTGAAAAATTAATTTTTATTATTTTTAAGAACAAAATATATATATTTGAATTTATATATACAAATTGTAAACGGCGACGTACCTTCGAATCACTGACAAAGGGTAAATGCTGTACTATTACATCGCTCTGTACTTCAAAATAAATCATTCGTTTATAATTGCGATGAAATTTGATTATTGATGACGCGACCCGATATACTTGGCGAAAAGAATTATAGATGTGGAGATAAAACAAAAGGATGGCAAGGAACTGACTTGTGTTGGCTATTGACGTCGAAAGATTACGGTTGTAAGAAAATCGTGTAATATTTTGTAAAGCATGTCGTACTTCATTTAATACTAGATTTGAATTTGCAAAGCATTCAAGTCAATCATTTTTAAAGTTATATAAATATATATAAAAATATAAATATATTCTTACATTTAATTGTTAATATTCGTGTTAAAGGAGCTGCATTCATAATGTAGTTTCTCATTGTCAGTGCGCTTCAAGTACTTTTACATGTTGTGCTTTTTTGCAGTATATTTTTTGTAATTTATATTCATTCGAGTCCATTTTTTGACTTTTAAAATAGCTCTTTTTCATTTTTAAGGAGACTCTTAATATTTGAAAATCCATTTTTTAATGAGAAAATTTTGCACTTTCAAAATCAGTCTTATTATCTTTACTACACTCATAACGTCATTTACATATGTAAATGGCATTATGATCATACAAATATTTTATCTTTTGGACTAAAAAATATTTCTGTGCATAACCATACTTTATAGATGTTATCATTTTGAAATCTTTTTCGAAAACTTTACTATTTCCTGAATTATTCGATAATTTTATCAACATAAATTTGTAAAATGTTACATGCTAGTCCGAACTTCATATATTCCTTCTTGTTTTAAATAGTTTTTTATTTATATTAATGTACGTATGGTTTCATTTCATCTCAAACTCTGTGCCATTATCATTGTATAATTTTAATAGTAATTAATTTTATTATGAATACAAAGTCTCTCTTAATACGTCAGAACTTTTTCTTTTTTAAAAAGTGATTGATTTCAAATCACTTTTCAAAATTTAAAATGTTCAGTTTTAGTTTAGTTTTGTCTTTACTGTTTTAACTATGACTAAGTTATGAGTCAAATAACTTACGGGGTTTCAATATATCAATTAAAAAGTAAAGCTTATATTCTGAAGGGTATAGAGAGTAGAAAAGTCAATGTCATGATATTTTACTCTCACTCATTTACGATTATGAAACATTTAATTTAAAAAATGCAAAAATCAGACAAATAATATTACTAATGGAGTCTCTTTAAAAAGTAAAAACTTTTAACCATTTATTTTTTATTTTTTTTTTTCAAATGAGATCTGCATGAATGCCGTATAAATTGATCTTCCATGATATATAATGGTAGTGTTTGAAAAAAATTAAATTCAGAGTCGAACTTAATTAAAAACAAAGGGGAAGAAGAAACAAACTTGTAAATTAAATACAGGATACGTTGTTCGTTTAACGTATAGTATTACTTTTTCGAGAAAGTGAAACAAAAAATCGAAAGAAGTATTTTAATAATGTTTGTAAGATAAATAGTAGATGTTTTATAAACATTTTCTTTAAACAGGACTTCGTATTATATACTTTTGTTTTAAGACATACGAATTGCTACGTCTACAGCAAAGGCAACTTGTTAAAATAGCTTGTAATCAAATTATAAAACAATTTATTTTATAGCAAATTCAAATAAAAATAATAATGTGCAAATACAAGTAAAGTTTAACTCGAAATTCCGATCAACTGATCCTTTATGTGATATTGTATCATATTCTAATTATCTTTTGTTTCAGATATTTTTTATTCGTTTTTTGATACAAACATTAGTATGAAGTAATATTTTTTATACTTTGTACTTAATTTATTGGAGAAAACAAAATATTTTTCCTTAACTTTCATACTTAATTTATTAAATCGATGTAACATGTTCATCCAATCGATTTGAAGCAAACATTTCTTTATTGTTTCATTTACATTTATTCTTATTATTTCTTACTTTCATTTTTATTCAAATTATCCAAAAATATATTTTCTTATTATTGTACTATTTTTACGAGTAAAAGTATATGAGAAAAATGTCTATACTCAATTACAATAAGTATTTCAAACGAAAAACAAAATTTCTAACTTTGTTGTTTTGATGATCCGTTAATTTCAACGACATCCAAATATTCATTTCAGAATAATGGGGAAAACTTGTCTCTGAAATTAGACCAATTCAATTGTGTATTTCGCATCAACTCGGATGCTTTTTCTTAACTATTAAACTTTTTATACATAATTAGAAGCTTAAACAGCGCCTTATGTTCATGTTCCTGCTGTGTCCTTAACTACGCATTGAAAGTAGGTCAAAGTTGGATTAAAATGACCCATTATTTATCGTACTTTTGCAACATAGTATTACTTAATTACATCTTACAACAGAAAACAATCATCTCATCTAAAAAAGTAAACAAAACAATTAAAAATAATCGAGTCTCACTTAAAAGCGATGCTTTTGAATGTCCAAACTTGTATGGTCAATTTCATTAAACTCTTGTTTCTCATTTCAATCTCGTGAGACTTTCTAACTCAATTCATTAAACTTTAACAATCAAAAGACACATTGTGCGTTAATTAACGTCAAAATAACTCATTTCAGTTTATAGCACAATATGACCTACCGTCAACTTATCCTTCCAGGTCAATGTAAATTAATTTGCATTTCACTCAAATTAATTAAACCTTAAATTATTACTACCAGATGGTTTGCATGGAATTGAAATAAAATGAAAACATTGAAATGTTGTTTGTTTTAGTTGAGCCAAGTACGTGATGTTCGAGTCGGCGTCACGGATCAGAATGGACGCGATATCGCTGAGCGCTCCGTCTGGCGTTGGTGTCCGGAGTGAAGGGGCGCCGAGCGCAGGCGCGGTTGCGCGCCGTCCCGCCCGCGGACGAATCGAAATAAATCGAACAATGCTGAGCCGATGAGCAGTGTACGGTGCTCGTTGGACTGAACCAGCTCTCGCGTAGGGATGATCAAAGCGAGCCGTCTGCTATCGTGGCCCTGTGCACAAACAAAGCCGTGATCCTCGCCAAGACAGCGCGGAATTCGCCGCAAAATCGCTGCCGTGTCTCGGCCTCGCGCCCACGGATGCATATGGAGGTGCGTAATATCACGTTGATCGTGGCTTCACGTCGCGAGATTGCACGCCTCTTTGTTTGGGCTCGCGCTTTGACAGCAAGGCCCGATCATCAGTCGGAGCCCATTACATCAGTCGAGTCGAACGGAACGACGCAGTTCGAGTGCGATGACAGTCACCTGAGACACAGTCTGTCGTCAAGTCACCCGCGCACTTTCCGCGACGACCATTTGTGTACGCTCTCAGCTGACGCGCAACTGTCAGCTGCACCGAACGTACACAAAGCCACCACCGTCATCCCTTTATTCGCGTTGCTCTCGCAACTTTTCTTTCTCTTTCAATTTTCACGTTCATTTCTGTTTTTACATTGTTTTGCCTTTGTATCATCGTACGCGCTTGGTTTCATCAGAAAACGCGTTCTTCGTGCATCTGAAACATGACCAGACACGCTGTTTCCAGGTCCCTTCGCGGTTTGTTGTCAAGAGCACAGACTGCGCTTTTAAAACCGATTCCGGTTATCACTGTTCATAAAAATTGTCTTTTCAGTCATTTCACTAATCTTTTATATTAAACGTTAAATTCTTCTTTTTTATAATTCAACAAAAGTTTCTTTATCGAATTTCATTTTTTCCACCTATGGTAATGCATTTCAGTGCAATGAATCAAATGTCAGTGAAATTCAAACCAAAAAAAAACGAATATATTTATTCTCGATGTTTACATTTATTAAAAAAAACTATGCTTACTTCAAATTAAAGCTTCGATTGAAGGGAAATATAGCTTTTGTGTGCATAAAAAAGTCTGATTCGCCGCGTCGTACACCAGGTGTTAAACAGAGACACTGTTCCCGAGAAAGCGAGCTGTTGCTCAGGGAACAGTATCGCCCGCTACAGTCAATCGGTTTCCATACAAGCGAATATTTTGGATATAAAAGCTACAGTTCGAGCGTTTCATTAATGCGATGTTTTCCGAAGAGAAAATGAACTCAGTGAAAGCTGTTTGCTCAATAAAATCGGTCGAACATGATCTTCTGGCGAGCTTTGCACAAACGAGTCGATCGATAATATAATCATTGTTATATAAAAGGACAAAACGGCGTTACATAATTGAACTATTTATGTGTCAAGACAGATCGGATGCCATCGGGAGCAAATCGTTAGCAGATCGATCCGAAAATCGAAGCGAAATTTGGGCGCTCTCGCAGCGGCAGTATTATCGGAAAAGCAGCGGAGATCCGAGCCTTGCTCTCTGTTGCTATTCGAACGTGACCAGCTGTCGCGATTGCGCCGTTGGGATCTTGCCATTAAGGTCAGCTTACTTTTACTTTTTCAAAAGCCTATTTTTCATCGGCCAAATCGACTCGGATGTTGACGACTCATGTGACTGATGCAAACTGATCGCCTCTTTTTTTGCTCGCGTGCGCGACATCGGAGCCGTGACCGGGATCGCGTGAGTTGCTGTTTTTCTTCGCGCGCACATTGTTTATGTGTATGAAACACGCGCGGTGCTTCAAGAAAGTCGCGGCTGGGAAATCGAATTTGCTGGATACGCAACCAAACAGCTCTTCCTTCTCTCTTGCTTTTTGTAGCGTTCTTTTCTTTTCTTTCATGCCTCGCTGAAGTCAAGATTTTCCCAGTCATCCTTTCTAAAGAAATGTGTATAATTTTGAAACAAAGGGCTATCGACAACGACCCACTGTGCTCCAGATTCTAAATTTATATGCTTTGGAAGTGTTTAAATAAGGATAAAGTGGTTTTGGAATGGGTAAATATAGAAGTTGAGATAATTTTAGATAATTGCGCTATTTTTACTTTTAAAGATTTAAGTAAAAATATTGAAACCCAGAGGGATTTTTTGTTATCATACAGACGAATTTTCATTTTTCGTATTATATCATGATACACGGCTTTTCAGTAGTCAAAAGCTTCTATATGTGTTCCTTATGCGTATTAGATTATCACTAAGTGTTTTGTAAAAATAATATAATTTAAATAAATTTGATGTCGATATTTTTTTAATTACTTTTATCAACATTTATTTTGTAATTTTTATTTTAATTATTTCTACTATGTAGTTGCTGCATTATTTATTCAATTTAGAATTGGTATAATTGTTTTGCGAAATATTTTAATTTTAAAAAATGATATTAATTACGTACAAATAATGTAATCAAAATATACGAGAGCAAATTATAATTCTAAAAATATAGAGATCTTGACAAATTTATTCTTTTTCCTTTTCTATCTAAATAGATATAATTTCTGATACGGTCGAATTCATTTTATACTGAAAAATGTTGAAGAGTATACATTTGAAATGAAATAAGATTATATTTACTTAATAATAAAAATTAAAGATTGTTATACATTTATTATATAGTCAACTGTAAAATTGAAAATGAATTAAAAACTATTTAATTATGTATTAATATTTCATTGTTTTTTTGTATTAAAAATTTAACATAGACCATCGTTTCGTATTTACTTTTTATACAAATTTGTTTCAAATTATTTAATTTTTTATGTATTTCCTTCGATTAGTTATATTTTTATTATTAAAACTTAGATATATTTTATAACAACAACGTTTATTCATAATATGAATTTTCACATTAATAATTTGTTATGTAAACATTGATACGAAGTAAAAAGAACGTCGAATCCATATCGTAAAAGTTTTATCATCTATAACATTTTAACATTAAATTTAAAACCTCTCTTAATATAAAGGTAAAATACTAAAGCTTGTACTAATTTAATTGACACTCTTCTTCATTTCTTTTTTCTTTCAACTTCACTCCTTTTTTATATTCGACTTTTTTTCAATGAAAAACATTACATTCATTTCATAATGCGCAATAAGTTTGAAAACATTGTATCCTATCCGACACTGCAGTAAAGTCACATGCACATAATGTTGATAAAATTATAAAAGTCTCCAAAACATCGTTTCAATTCTCACAAAAGAATATTCAAACAGCATTCAATTCAAATTAATTCCAGAACACAATAATTTAGAGAAACTCGAATTTCAAATCGCAAAATTCGCATTTCAAATCTCTACCACGCGCAAATCTGAAACTTCAATCTGCTTTAAAAAATCGTGTCACCTGTCTTCCCGAATAAACAAATCAATTTTCATAGAAAACTAATTTATACATCTTTTTTATAACACACGAAATATGCAATTAAAAATTCATTGTCACTCGATTTTTATCGACTGGTATCTCATTACGTAAACTTTTGTTTATACTTATGAATTAATAAACAATAAATTAATGCAGCTTCTGTGCATTCAAAGTTGTCATAAAAAAACGCATTTTTAATGTCATGGCATTTTGACTAAACAATAGTGAAATTGTTTTTATTGTTCTTTGTTAGTATTTTGCATTTTTATGAAACTTCAGGTAATCACTAAAACCGGAATTATGCAATTTTTCGACGGCAAGTCTGTGCAACATTGACGCCCAGAAACGCGCAATTGCGCGACGCAAATTGGTCGAACAACGCGCGTGCGATCGCTGTCTGTGCATGACTCTTTGAAATTCGTCATTTTTCGATCCGTCAACGTGACCGACGTTTTTGTTGTCATTTCCCGAGTTGCGTCGTTTTTGTTAATACGCGATGCGTTAAGACTGTATGTATAAACTTTTTTTCACAACGATTGACACTCGCGATAAACTTCGTAATTGTTCACAATGGCATTATTCCCGAGTGTCTTGATAACGATAAAGTCGAACGTATATCTCTGTTAATTGCGACGTACTCGTTGCTCGCTTTTACAACGAACGTACAGTCTATTCAATAGCGATTTTTCATACTCGAGCCGAACGCTAGCTTTCGCCTACAAAACAATGTCGTTTATTTAAAATATAGAAATCGCCATTTTTCACGTCAATTGATACACAAGTGAAATTAATTTTCACTCTCTCAAATGGGAATGTAAATTCAAGTTAGTCATTCTTAATTAAACAAATTCGATTTAATAGTAATAAAGTCAACAATTGGTCAAATCTAATCAAATCTCTACATAGTTTGAAAAAAAAACCAATGCAATGTAGATTTTAAAAATTGAATGAAACATCAATATTTTAATTAATCAATATATTTTATTTATTTATTGTAGTAATAATAATTTCTAACACTAAATATTCGAAAAGCACAAATTAATGTCTTTTAACAATTTAGAAAACATTCTTTCGAGAATATTGCGCTTTTAAATATTTTATAATCATTACCAATTACCGTACATATTCTTTTTATAATGTATAACATAAATTATCGTATTAACATATTAATATTATAATCTTATGTTAGATTAATTTGTCTAATTATTTATTTGTATCTTATTATGTTTTAAACAAAGCCAATACAAAATTTTCATTTCAATTTGATAAAACTCGAGTATAATACTAGTACTACGAATAGTAACATTAAATATTGGTTTTTTGTTCAATGCATACGTTAGAAAAAGATAATAAAAGTTTACTACTTATTTCTATTTTACTACTTTACGTATATCGTATATATTACGTTTAGTAACATATTTTAAATATGTTATAAGAATAGTATTTTCATACCCACATTTATAATAAGCTTGGTTAAGCAAGGAATTGCGAAAAATAATCTAGTTGGAAGCATACAATCGAGTCAATAATGAGACATTACCAACAACAATCCGACGACCGTTTGATGCCGACTATTGGAATACAATCGAATTGTTAATGTGCTGGAACTTTGAGCTGTCTGTCGGCAAATAATTGGCCCAGAACTATCGCAACCCTTTAACTTCACTCAGTAATAATGAAACAGTTTTTAATTATTCTATTTCTAATGTTTTTCTCACATTACATCTTATTGTATTTCAATTCGACATTTACCATATTTTGAATTGAATTCAGACATTCGCAGCAATCGAGAATTGAATGGCCATCGTTTGGTGTATAAGCCACGCACGTTTCCTCTGGTCTGCGACATTTCTTGAATTATAATTTTCGAAACATCCTTTTAACTTTTTAGTTGATATCGTGATTAGACTTATATTTTGAGTGAACACTTGAGCTGACAATCACTTTAATCAAAAGTATAATTCTTTCTTCTGGAATAATGTATAAAATATTTTGAAAATTCTATAATTTACAAAACCAAAAATTTTAATTTTTTTCTTCTTATCGCAACATATTGTTATTATATTTCTAATATTATGGTTACTATGTGAAAATGATTTATATAATATATTATAAATTAAGTTATACTGTTTTAGCAAAAATTATGCTATTATATATTTGAATTAGAGATTTTAACAATTAATTACTGTTTGGTTAGTATTGGTCGATTATTAGCCGAATAATAACTCTCAAATGAATTGACGTCTTTATAAAAACGTGACAATACTCCAATATGTCATTTGGTTATATTAATAATACAGTCGGAATTAATCGAGTATCGATTAGTGTTTCGCCTTTCCCATGCAGAATTATCTGTACTGAACCAAGAGCAAGTCATTTATTGTCCAATGATTGGTTATCAATTGATACTTTACGTATTTGCCAAATAATTTTTTTCACGCAAGTCCATGCTTGTGTTGTTTGTGGCATAATGGATGGTTATCAATCAGTCCTCTCATTTGCAAAGTAAAATTATTACCCCACAGCTAATCGTGTACTAACCGTTAACCAACGATTCTCTCAAGCTTAGACAAAGATAAATACCAACTGTTGTCTGACGAGATTGCACCAAGCTTGACCTGATTATTAATATTGGTAAAAGATTGCATTTTTTTGTCAGAATAATACGGTAAAAGAGCTCATTTAAATGCAATAATTTATATTATAATTAACAAAAAAAGTACGTTTAAGAATATTTACATATGAGACAAATTCTTTAAGATTAAATAAACATATATTTTTAGTAATTTGAAACTTAAAATAAAATAATATTTCAAAGTTTGTTTATAGGTTAAGTAATTTTGTGTCACGTAGAAGGAGTTCTAGTGGTTCTCGACTGATTACTCTTGCTGTCGAAATTTTCCTCAATTTGTTAATAAGAATTTTATAAAAATCAAAACGAAATATTTTAATCAAAATATCGCGTGTTAAACATTAAAGTGATATTAAATTTATACATGTTTAAGTATTAAAATTTAATAGAAACTCTTGTAGAAAATTAAATAAACATAAGATGTTTTGAAACATTGAAAAGTCTTTGCTCACTATGAAGAATTAAATTAAAATTAATTACTTGGGGTGAAAAAGAAATGACTTTCGATTGAAAAGAATAAGCTGAAACCAAAGAATAAATACTTAAATGTGTTCTTTGAAACAATAAAAGTCGAAAAAAATCAAAATTCTAATTGGAATATCGACATATTAATTGTCATCCAAAGTCAGTTACCTTTGTTGCATAAAAGAGTATAGTCACATGGCATTTCCGCGCAATCAATATAGCACGTGCATCGCAGTGTTATCATTATTTTTAAACTTTCCGGTCATTGTAAAAATAGATTCATTATTCATAATTGTTGTACGTTCTAACATTTTTTTGCATCTAAACCTTTACATAGATTTGAGTGAAAAAAGCAAATTAACAAATACAATTATTAATGTCTTTAAATGACCTACATCAACATTACAAATAATTCATTGTTACGATATATACTGTTCAAAAATGAAATATATTTAAGATAAAAACATTCACATTTTTCAAGTCGATATATCCAAAAGCGTTTCATTTTTGTCAGTATATAAATTACTGAATTCAAAATCACAAGAAATCCTTGGATGTTTCTTACCGAAAAATCGAAAAATCTATAATCGAGAATAAAGTGGACAAAAAATTAGATGACTGGTTGAAACAAGATTGCGAAACTGCAATCTTGAGAATAGAAGCATAGAAAGAAAGGTCTCGAGTTTTGAGTGGCCTTAATCAGCTAATTTGCTACAAAGCCGAACGGGGAACGCACACAAGGTCTCGTTACAGGTTGGAGCGTATCAGATGGTGCGGAGAGTTGCGGATCTGGGTTTTCGTTGGGTAGATAAACTGCGTAAGCGTGCGCCGATTGATCGCGACGGTTCTTTGTTCTCTAAAGAAGCGTTGACCTTTGGTTCCGGATGACGATTTGTCGATGTGTGGAAATTCGGCAACGCGGTGCCGAGGGTCGTTGATACACATAAAACAAGGATGATAGTGGATCGCCGGCGGTCGGACAGTGACCCGAAACAGCATGCGAGACTCGCTCGATTCCCCCCTGGATCGTGTTCTCACAAGCGGCTTTATTTTAACTGCGCCGATGTTGTCAAACGAAGCTCGCCGAGTCTAACTGTACCCTACGTGTGAGGTAAATCACCGCCACCGGCGCCACCGCCGCGCAATCTAACGCCCGATCCCGGATCAACGTTCCCACATTCGTAGCAATTTGTCTTGACTAATTCATTCCTCCGAGGGGAATCACGTATCAGAATACTTCACTCTCCGTTTCGCATAAACGCCTACGCGATTTTTGACCTGGGTGACGCTTTTTGTTAATTCAGGCTGCAAAGTGACTTGTAAGATTACAGTATGTATATAGGTAGTGATATAATTTCTAACAATTATTAAACTAATTTCAAATTGAATGTCTCATAATTAATCTTCGGTGTGTATATGGAATTATGATTCAAAATGTCTTCTAATTGAGACATACATGAGGTTTCATTTAATTTAGATGTTTGTATACGGATTGGCAACTGAATATGATTAAATAGAATTATTTGGAAGTGAATAAGACGTATACTTAGATACAGATAGAAATAGGTTTATCACACTATAAACATTTTGGGTCATCAGGTGAACATGTAAAATAGATCTCTAGACATACTCTCTCACTGTCCTGAATAATAACACTAGACCATTTTATGTTTTGGATAACTGACGTACCTAACAAATACTTTATCCTTACATTTTTTCAATCTTTGAATCTTGGATAATCTTTTTTTTCGTATAGTTTTTGGAAAAAATAATCATTTCAAAAGAGATCGATTTTAAATGATTAAATAATCATTAATTGAACGCGAAAGTTTAGAATGACAAAATCCCATACATTCGGAACGAATTGTATCTAACAGGAAAAGTGATATCTCTTATGATTAAATTTTTGTATGACGAGTCGATTATGTTAGTTGAGATATGACATCGACGTGTGAATGAACGTGTTTTCAGAGAAGTCTGTAACACATTTGCCGATACGAACAAAAATTGCGAACAATGCATCGATGGGAGGATGTGAGAAGGCAAGTGGAGTGTGGTGTGGGGACATTTGCCAATTTGGTTCGCCCTGGAAAAAAAGGCTTCCAGGCGACCAATGGCGACACAGACAAACAAGCGAAGAATCAATGTTTACACCCTGGCAAAGAAAACGATCGCACGGCCTTGGGCACTATAATTTAGGCGCCCAATGAGCCAAAATGATAAAACACTCATTTATCGTAATTTCCATTGTCGACCGATAAATTTGAATTAAAATGCTATTTCACTCCAAACTTTTAATTCTCAGGAAATGAAACTATTTTTTCATTTTAATATTAAGAATAATAATCTTTTTCATTGTTGAATTTTTTTAGTTTTATTTGGAGTTACTTTTTTCGAGAAAACCTTCATAATATGAGAGCATCATAATAGTAAATTTTTAATAATCGACGAGTATATATTGAACGACATATATTTGTCAAAATTGGTGTAGAGTTTGATAAATCGACGTGTGTAATTCGAACAGACGAAGATAGCAGTTATTGATGAATGGTTAAAGAAATATTTGTCAATAACTATATGGTCTGATAAAAGGACGTACAATTATTGGATCAATTTTTATTAGTGAAAAAATATTTTCTTCAAATAAAAGTGAATCTGTTTGATATACTTCATTTCAACAATAAAATATATATCATTTATATGATATATCTATACTTTAGGTAAATAAAGAATCAGAAAGATTGAAGGTATTGTTTGTTCTTCTAAATAACTACATTACATTGTTGAACAATAACTGAAAGTCAAATTTCGTCACGAATATTTTGTAATTGTGCTATTCAATTTTGTTAACGTCATACCGATGTTAACATCAAAATTTGATTTCGAGTCTAATGTAATAACTCTGTCACATGCTGCGCTTGAATTCAGTACAACACTATTTGATTTCCATACATATGCTATACTATTGCTTTTCCAAACTTGATGAATTTTAATTGTTGAATTAGATTTGTACACATTTACTTTGAATACATTAGAAATATAAGTAAACAATTTAACACAAATTTGAAATATTATCTTTAATAATTTTTAATTGATCAATAACGTTAGATAATTAGATACTGTAATAAACGTAATTGTATAGCTTGGGGATTTCATATTTTTTACATTTACCTTGATATCATTTGCTTTTATATGAATAATAATCATGAATTTAATTTGATTTTGTCCTAATTATCTTAGAAAAAATGAACTACATATGAAAATGGATTATGAATGGATGCATCATAATACTTAATCATTCTCATTTACATTTTCAATTAAAGATTAAATCAACGATCTGTTTTATGATAAGAGTTTGTTCTTTAAATTTCAACAACAATACAAAAATGTCATTTATGAAATCTTCATTTGATTCAGAGTTATCTGATTCAGACTCATCATTATTCTTATTTTTCTCATGTTCGACAGCAACGTCTGACAATCTGTGTCTGAGTATATAAGAAGAGGGTCGTCTAAAGTTTTGCATTTCATCTTTATTTTTTCATACATAATGGAAGCTTTTCATACAATCATTTTTTATATTTTTAACATAATGCTTTAGCAAACGCATTACATAAATCCTCTCAAGTATTTTTACATTTGTATACATTCAATATATTGTGGTTATGAGATTATTATTCGAATAAAATGTTACTAAAAACAAAATAAATAATTGAACTTACTTTTAATAATTAAATCTTCACACCATCAATTTTTAGTGATTTTAATTATATTCAATGTTTGAGACAAACATAGAATAATAACTAATTAGATATATGTATACAATTTGACTGGATTATTTTAAATTATAAAAGTTTCCGTTATAGTTTGTATTTTGTTCCATTATTTGTATTCATTGTTTAAGATACATGTTTTAAAGGTATTTTATAGTTCTTATTAACATAATTGCAAACAATTATATTTATTAGTAAAATAATAGCAGAGTTCTATTTATAAATTGTTAGTAAAATTATGCTTTATTTTTACTGAAACAAATTAAGTTTTTTTTTCAACTTTGGAATTTGTTATGGAAATTCAAACAAAGGAACAATGTCGATTTAAAAATATACTCTCAAAGACATATGATCGCATGACTAACAGAGATATATTTGTTTTTTAATTAGTCTTTCATAAGGTTGCGTTAAAATTATTGATTAATTTACATCTAACTATAAAGTTGACTGTACCATATGTACTTTTTATAATCGATTATGCAATTATGCCTTAACATTTCCTGAATTGCACTATCAGGAAAACTAATCTTAATTTGTTTCATTTTTCCTTGATTTATACGATTTATTTATAAATAAAAATGCATTAGAATTAAAATTAGTTAACTATATATATATATATATATACAAAAATGTGATACTCAAAAAATATGAATTTTCATAAATTTCTCTCGAAATTGAAATACGCACAACTAACAAAAATCAATCTTACTTATTTAATCTAAAAATAAAAATAGCTTATTTTTGGCACTCTGTATTTCAAGATTTATCCAACTGTAATTTAAAACATACGTTTCATTGTCCTAGAAACGATTCTGCTAAAAATTATTCTCTTTTTTTTATACTGTATTCAGGAAATGAGCTAATAAATAGGGTTTAAGTTTAACGGCTGAAAAAGCGTGAGATCTCACTTTATTTTCTATCCTGAGCTAAAGTCACGTCTTTCGACAATTTAAATATCAATTGCCCGTTTAAATACTCTACAGACAAACGCATTAATATTTATTATCAAAGAAAGGCAGCAGGCGCTTCGAAAATTAAAGTAGCTTCAAGAGATGATTTCGCATCTCGCGAAAGAAAATATAACAAATCAGACGGATGAACTCTTATCAAAATGACTGAATATTTTCCATTTCAACTTGTCATCCTTTATTCAGGTAAAACTATAATTCGAATATTAATGCATGAATTTTCATTCGTAATTATGCACATTAATAATATTAATCTGGATCTCTTAATTTACTCAAATAAATTTTGTTAGAAATAAAGAAATAATTTATTTCTGGTAATTAACAAAGTTTTTCAAATTAAAAATGATCAAAAATGGATAAAGTGTATTTCTCATATTATATAATAAAATAGATTTGTTCGTCATTGTCAAAAGAGCAAATGACAAAAATAAAAAAGCTGCTTTCAAAAATAACAGTTTTCTATTAAACCAAATTCTTCTTGGCTCACTATATATATTTGTGTACAAACAACCGCCTACATAGTCAGCTGTAAATCACACACATTTATTTCATTGTTGTTTACTTTTGTTGTTGACTTGATTTTGAACTTCTTCTTTGAATGTCAATGTTCGCGATATTTTGCTGTATCCCTACATTAGATTGTTTAATGAAAATATGTTATGTGACAGTGATAAATCTTAGCTCCAACCTTGATAAGACTTGTTATTGTTTTGATTCACAATGTGATATATTTTTTCAACTCATAAAACAAATGTTATTAAATTAGTCGATAAAATAATATTTATCTCATTTATGATACTTTCTTCTATGGTTTTTTTAATGAAGATTATACGACAATTCTTAATTACTTGAAATCTGTCAAATGCATTTGAAGTAAGTATTTATCCAATGGAAATCAAATATAACTTTTTGCGGAACTTTTGCAAATAAAACCTGACGCGACTCAGCAGTAATAAAGTGAATTCGGTTTAAATGAAGTATGAGTCACGTTCGTTGCTTAATTCAATTACAATTACGAAAAACATAAATATTTATGTTGCTTGAATCACGTGTATTATTTTTCATACTGCAAATTAGCTTTATTGGAAATCACTGTGATTTGGAAAAACAAAGATTTACTGAAAAATCCTGAAGCTCTATTACAAATTGACGACGTTATTGTTTATGCTGTTTATTTACGAAATGTGGAATTAATATTTATCTTTCATGAAAAGTACTGTTGTACTCAAAATTAACACTTGAGACATATCTGAGTGCACATTTACTGCAAACAAATCTGTCTGGATTCATTGCCTGGATAATCAATATTGTAATTACTGATAATCAATGTTGATCGATTAATTAGAAGTATATATTAAGTATAAAAGAGCCAACTACTGAACAATTAAAAACTTGTTCAAATTGAATGAGAATTTAGATCAATAAATTGATTTTAATTTCCTTTTTACATCGAGATTCAAATATAGTTAAATTGCAAACAAAACTTCAAAAATCTATTCTCTCATTTTTTATCTAATCAATCTATTTTAAGTTCTTAAAGGTATGCTAGTGATTTTTAGTTTTTATTTATTCCTTAAAAAATTCATCAGGAATGGTTGAAGTTTTTATTGCAAAATGGAAACTTTTCGTTGTTGTGGAAGATTTAAATCAAGTATGATTGCTATTGATTATTCTGTAAGAAATCTATATTATTTTTGATATACAATAAAACGTTCATGTATATAACTGTATGATAATAAAAAAGGGTACAAATTTTAATGCGTTAAAAGATCGTGAATCATGATAAAC
>JABFQD010001175.1:0-19596 GCA_022817045.1 Psix sp. ZL-2020 | reverse complement strand
AAGAAAATAATATGTAAATTTTTTTTAAATAATGAATTCTTCCGGTTTCATATCTTCTTAATGGAATAATAATTAATAACTATTAATTGATTACTGAGTTTTATAAAGATACATACATTAGAAATAGAATATTCATATAAATCGTCAGAGGCTTTTTCAGCACTCATAATTCCAACTTCATTTGATGAGATTGGATGATTAATAATAATAATAAATAATTTCCGTTTCTTTGTATTTAATACCTACAATTTTTATGTATTGAAAATATCATTATGTCTCACAATATGTATTTGTTTTATTTCAACAACGTTGCCATTGCTCATTTGTATTACATTATTTGGGAGATTTGTCATTAACGTAAAATCTGAGATACGAATTTTTAAAAATAAAACTTTTTTATTTTTTCCTTCCAAGAATGTACATACTGATAAAGTGTCTTTTGTTAACTTTAAAAACAAGCGGAAAATGAATTTGATCTGAATTGGTTTGTTGAAATTCTGAAAGACGCTTAGACTATAGGATTTTTTGCTGACCTAACAAGCTTTTTCATATCTATAGCATTTTCAAATACAAAAACAGAAAATTCTAATAATGACCCATTCATCGTTGTAACATCATTTGCAACGTGAATTAAATTGTGGATGGTGATTGTCACAAAATCTTCCCCGTAAAACTTTGGTATGGACGATACAAATGTACGTTCAGTTCCTTACAATAGTGTGCATATAAAACGGCTAATTTGGTAGACACCAATAATCACGATGATGCAAACAGAAGCATTAAGTGTTTATTAACATTTATTGGTAATAAATCTTCACAAATAAATCCGAAGCAACACAGCAAAATGAATCTGTATTCAGTTGCTTTCTAATTTATCGTATCAAACAGATCAAATTTTTTTCTTTGGAACTCAACAGGTATATGTTATGAGAAATAGTTTAACCTTTCTTGCAAAATTTCTCGTGCTTGTTCACTTAAATGATTTTTATATAATTGACCCAATATGTAACACGATACTCCAGAACACAACAAGTGCATCAAATCTAATAAAACATTCTTAACTATGTCAAACCCTTATAATATTCACTAACGGAGAAATTTCGTTTGTAACGTGATGTTGTAATTGTTTACCAGTTTTAAGTGATTCTAACGTTCTCTCTTCACTATTTATATCAGTATATAAATTTTTTTAGTTATTATTCTTTTCGTTCCAGCTCTTTTTACACTATTTACAGTCATGCCTTCAACTTTACATCTTTCGCTACAGTAAAATCCGTGCTGGTATGTCGCATGAAAGGAATTTAATTACAAAAGTAATATTAGTATTGTTAATTTCGATTCCATTCTAGATTAAAAAAATTGCTTCCTGTATAAAATCATCGAGATATTCATGTACCAAATGTGGTTTTGAATGTCAATGGAATAATGCAATCAGAAATGATTTTGTAATATATGACTTGTGATACATCATATCTAATATAGGCCAAATAAGTTTTTTTGATTTATTAAATTTCTTTTTTTTTAATTTTTTGATTGTTTGATTTATGAAAAAAATCAGCACCGCCTATGTTTAAAATTAACTGTATTTCGGATTCATTGCAAACTGTAGCATCTAGGTATATATACACATACATATATATACTTCATATATTACCAATTTGTAAATAAAGAAAATACAACATCAAAAACTGATAAAACCATGTTAAGGAATAAACCACCAGAAACTCAATTGAAGAAATACAGCAAGGGCTGTCTAATTGATGTTTTATTTCTATCAACAAAAAACAATATTTTGAAGCACCGAGTTTTGAAGCATAGTTTTAAAGAAGTGGTTAATTTACAAAACTTAAAAATTTCTATTCAAAATAATGTTTGCGTAGCAGAAATGAAGTATGAGCGTGATGTTGAGCGAAGAAAAGCTGCTAATTTTCAGCTTGAAGAAGAAGCTAAAATATAATTGGAAAGTTGTGGGCCTTGCAGAGCAAGTACACATTTAAAGTATATCATGCTGTAGGGGCGGAATGAAACTAGTTTGTCAGGATATTAACAGTTCTTAAGTTTTTATTAAAGAAATGTACAGTTTAATGGCAAGAACATAACTGAGAGTTTGTCGAGTTACGATGTTGCCTATATCTACTGATTTAACAAAGACGCGAACGGCGGTTAGGTTTCTTCAGAAAAAGTTGATTATTTGTGCAGCATCTTTAAAAAACGTCGAATCGCGGAAAAAGTGCGTGAGATCACAAAGAATGTCCATCGTAATGCCAACGGTCGAGAGTGGTAAGAGTGGACAGTAAATATGACTTATATCCTACAATGTTTATAATTATATCCCGAATGATGATAATAAGACAACATTCATTAGTTGAAAAAGTAATCCGTCTGACGTTAAGTTTTATAAGGACCAAATTTAAATTGATCTGATATTTACTTGAAATCGATTGATCAGTCCAGCACAATAACTTGGCATAACGAAAGATATATTCAATGACAGTAAGCAGCAAAGCCCATAACATTCGCGCTAGAAAGGACAATTTTCAAAATTTAGCCAAGCAATTAAAAAATCAAAGATACTCGGATTATTTAACAGAAGCAATGAAATATAGCTTGCAAATGATACATGTGGTTAGAGAGAAATTTCGACAAATGAGTGGGTCATAATAAACTAACATGATGTTAGTTTGATTATTTCAAAAGAACAGCCTTTTCTTGTTTGTAGTCCAGATGGGATTATTATTAATGATAATAAATGTCAATTATTAGAAATCAGATGTCTCTTTTCGTACAAAAAAAGAACAGATTATTGAAGAGGGTTCGAAAAGTTTAGTAAAATATTTATATTTACATGAATCAAGTAAAATTACGTTGAAAGAAAACCACATGTAATTCACTCAAATACAATTTCCACTAGATAATTGTAAAGTAAATTTGCGTCACTTTGTTATATTCTCAAAGAAAGATTTCATTCACTTGATTATTCGTAAAGATAAAAAATTTTCGATTGATTTAATCCAAAAAATGCAACAATTCTATTTCAATCATTTTTTGCCAACATTATTAATCAGGATTTGAAAACTTTCTCAGGGATGAAATGATTTTAAAGGAAGACATTTTATTATGTTTTTATGAAATTTATTATTATTTTATCTAAATAATTTTTACAATATTGTCGTTGTCGCCAAATGTTCTTATTCCGATTGATATTCAATATTTATTTTTGACATCTTATTTTAATGTAAGTTATTCATTTTTAATGTTTCAAATTATATGTACTAAAATAATAATTTCTATTTGTTAATATGTGGTTCTTTATTATTAACCAAAATACGAACTACAAACATAATTTTATCAATATTGGCAGACATTCAATATTGAGATGATGTAAAATTTGATAAATGTTTACTCTTTGTATTCCTCCCTCAACATGAATCCTAACTGAAGCTATCGAGTAACCTTGCACCACTTCTTCTAGTGTAAATTTTAGATTACGTGGAAACGGTAGGATCACTGAAGTACGATTTCTTTTTGAAAGCTCTGTTCTGATTTGAGGAAATCCTTTGTCAACTCAAATCAAGTCCCCCGGCTCAACTCAAAATAAAAAGCCGTTATCGTTTTTAATGTAACTGTCTGTAACACAACCATCATATCCCTTGAATATAAAGCTGATGAATCCTGATGGTGTTATAGCGATTAAAAATTTAACCTTAAAACAAGATTTATACGATGAATACATCAAAAATCTTTGTTCTACTGTAGGAGGACAATTGCAACGAAGTTCCTTTCAGTCTATCATTCCTCGATAATGTTGATAATTTTTAAAGAAGATGGCATAGTTTTCTCAGTAGCCTCTCTCGACGGTCAAAATATCTATGTGTCTACATTGACATAAATCGTTTCTAAGAAACTGTAAAAGATATTTAAGGCCGAAATTTTCGATACAGTAAATAGGCAAGTTAATGCAGCGAAACTTATTCCAAGTCTCATTTTCATCAAGAATAAGAGTATACGATTTGCATCATTTAAAGATATGAATATTTTGGTTGAGCAACGGCATTCAGTTTAACAAATCGTAATGAAATGACAAAAAAATCCAATGATATGCCATTCATATGCTTCATTGTTGTGTTGTCCTTAATATTTTAAAACTCATAAAACCTTTCATGCATGTCAGAATCTGAACCAGTGCATTTGTCTTTTGTGAATTTCCACATAACATTATCAGAAATTATGATTTTTTCTTTCATCTTATAATATTTGACGCACAAATTTATTTGAGTTTCTACTTCGTGTTTAGCGTATAATGTAAGAATAAGAACTTTTCTATAAGAAAAGTATAAGAACTTTTGGTACATTTTCTTTAGCATATTCACTGAAATCAGTTTGCACTTCTACTGAAAACCATTATCATTCACTTTAGTATTAATTGAAAAATAGATTATTGAAAATATTTTGAAATTTCAAATGGATAAAATTTATATCATCTATGTATAAACATTATCAATGAATTCAATTAGTAATTATAATTTGGATTAATTGAAATTCAAATAATAAATTTAGCACAAAATTATTGTATTTCTTTATTTCAATTTTTTAATTGAATTATTATGAGTACCATTATTATCAATTTCGAACGTATTGACAACACTAGCGAAGTCTCTTTTTTTATTCCGAACTTCACGTCATTCAGCTCTATTTATTGGTGATTTTGATGGCCGATTTTTCCGATATGTAAATAGAAATATTGTAAGATTGAAGGAATTTCTTTTGGGTTATTTGATTTTTCTTCGCCGACAAAATGTAGGCTGCGAATTTTGTAGTATCTCGTGGGCTGCCATGGTTTATTGTCATATCTACAATGATTCACTATAGTTTTTGAATAAGTGTTTGATTTTTTATACTTTTGAATGAATATTATTTATTCTAACACATAACCAATTTATAGTATTTTTAGTTTACCAATTATTTAATTTGAAAGTGTTTCAAAAATTGAGTTGTACAATCTTTTAAATTTTAACCTACTATTATTCAATAATAATTTATCATAGTTCTTACGTTAATTGACGAATTGCAGTTACCCATTTATGTTTCCTTTCTGCTTCCCATGGTTTATTTAAGAAAAAATAAAAATGTATACCCTTACCCGGTTTACTTTAGCAATTTAAGATACAGTATACTTGCTTCGAATTACAAGTTTTATTTACGGAGTAAATAAAACTTGTTTATTATTTTAATAAACAAAATGAGTTGTTTTCATATACTGTTATATATCAATTCAGAGTATCTTTCCCCATCGCTGCTTTGTCAGCGAGATTGTAATTGGCGCTACAGTAGCTATGGGTCTAACGTATAGTTCTTGGATCGCTAAACTAATCATCAATAAATTGTTGTGTGACAATGTGAACATGTTTCTGAACTACCGTAATAATTTTTGTATTTATACTGCCTTGTATGAGTTCCATTTTAGAATCAGCTTCTACCATTAATGTAGGTTCCTGATTGTTTTCTTCATCATTGAAGGAAGAATCTATCTCTGATTCGAATCGAGGAATTCGATGAAATATTATCATCTGTTAACGTCTTTAAATCCATTAATTGAAATAGAATAGAGAATTGACTGATTTTTTATCGTTATATTGTCATGAGAGCATTTCTCTTCCTTGTTTAATAAATTACACTTTCAATTATCTTGCTTACAACTTACAATTTTGATTTCTTTATTTATCGTTTGATATCGTGATTGTAATATTTAGTTATCTTCTATCTAACTATTATACATCTTTTATCTATTATTTATAATTTATATATGTTTTGTCAACTACTACTTTTTGCCCTTCGTTCTATTTATTTTTGGTAGTTGTTGGCAGTCTGAGACTTATCATTCACTTGTTGACGGTTTTCTATGATACTGTGTGCACCCATTGCAAGCGTTTCTCATCATTTAAGATGACATAGTTATTGACCTATGCTCTTCGATTGGGATACTCTTTATTGCTGCCTTACTACATGAGTGGTTGGTTCAGTTTTCATTTCTGTTCAACAAACTAATCTTTTTCTACGTTGCAGTTGTCTTATGTATTCTTGTCTTAATCTTATGTTATTTCTTATTGCTCACTCGCATCGAATTGGAAGGGGACTCTTAACTGCTATTTTCCAGCATAAGATGTCATTTACATTCTTTATATGCGAAGTACATTTTGTTCGTGGATTTAAATGTGATGTCTTTTTATATGAGATCTCTTCCTGTAGAGATAAAGGCCAGAAAATATTTATTAATGAAAGGTCTACAGCAGTTGAGAGGAAAACTTTACAGGATGCCAAAAATTTTGCCCGCAAGCATAATTTTAGATATTGCTGGCTAACTATTAGTCAAGTGTACTTTCGCAAGGATAATAAATTTCCAGCTCTTAAATATCCTCTGAACCTGCCTGCTTTAAATTCTGATTTAACCTCTCCTGCTGAATCTAGACTAGGTGTTGATAATCCTGATCTCACTTTTTTAGGCCATGTGCCTCAGATGGCGACTCAAGCAAGCAAATTCTGAACGATGATATCTTTTTTGGCTGTTGCAATGCTTAATCATTGCTAACAACTGCTCATCATTATGAGTTGCAGTCACTTTTGATGAAGACCTATTTATTGTTGTTGCTGAGACATGGCTAGAAGAGACTATACCTGATAATAGAGTTTCACTTGATGGATATGCAATTCTTCGACATGATAGAATTGGTAAAAGAGGTGGGGGTGTTTACATCAATCTTCGTCAGTCTATTACTCATTCTGATATACTTGATTCATCTTCACCGGAACTTTTGGCCTACACTGAATATCTCATAGTTCATATTAAGCTTCATAATACTTATATAAAGTTTTTTAAATAAACTAGTAGTTTACAAAATAGAGGTTTTTGGAGTTACTTGAATTAAAAATATTTCAGACCATAGTAAATAAATCTATTTCAACTATAAGACTGCAGCGCTATCTGCTATTTGCATCAGATCCAATATTTCAATAATATTTTATATATGAAATCAAACTGACTGAGACTTCTTTTATCAAGCATGTTAGAAACATTATTTTTTCAAAAATAAGCCACTCCAGCGCCACCTCTAATTTGCTTTTAATGTCTAAATTTTTATATGATTTGTAAAAACGAAACCAAGCAGATACATTTTTTCCATTTGGTATCCAATACACATTACTGTTACAATAATGGCGAATGCAGCGTCATCTGTAATTTGCATTGCATATCTCTTTTCGCTTATATTTTAAATTATTAAATACCCAAATACGATTTTTTATATTCGGTATCTGACAAGCATTATGTTTACTCAAATATGGGACTGCTGCGCCATTTGTTAGTTGCATAAAATCTAGTGTTTCTCCACTCACAACTTCGAGATCAATTAAGCATACTTAAAACTCACAGTTCCACTTAATACGACCCTTTTTTAAAGAAAATATTATTGCAAGGATTGTTCAATTTCTCACTTTTAAAAATGATTATTACATTTAATCGAGTTTAAAAGAATTTTGTTTAAAAGCGCACATAAGAAAATTTTTGTTTTGCATTTAGTCATTTAGACTAAACGGAATAATGACCACGGTTTTATAACCACATATATCTGAATAAAGGAAAAAACAAAATTACTACTATTTGCTTTAATTTTAAAAAGTTTTTATTCGAATATGATTTCGGAAGGTCAAAGTTCAATCTTATAGTGAATAGAATATAGTTCTTTGAAATTCAATATAAATATAAAAACATTTATTTTTTCCGTCAAATTCACTAACTTGCAAGCCCCTATTCTTAGCGTGAAAAGATAAAGAAATTATGTATTGAAACATATGCTTATATCTTTTAAATTAAATGAAGAAGCATTTGAAAAAAAAATCAGATTTCTGTCCCATTAAGCTACATTAGTGCGTAAAATTTAGATGACAGTTCTTTATGGTTTCAAAATAAGTATATTATGGTAATTAACTTTATAACAAAAATGAATAATTGAAAAGACAATACTACTAATTCAGAAGAAATCAATTTTGATAAAATTAATAGATATTGAATTCACGCATTCTTAAGTATTCTGTTCATTACGTCTTTACTCTAATAATAGGTTAAGAATGTACAACTACAATCAATTATGATCAAAAATATATTTATAAGTCGGAAACATGTGAATACTATTTACATAAACTTCTATAAGGTAAATATATCAATATCTGTTCTAATGATATTTTTCGTTAAAATCGTGTTCTAAGTACTATAAAATAAAAACTCAAAATATGAGTTGACACAAATGATTATATTTACCCTTACGATAATTCATGAAACCAGATATTTATAGTCTTGCTATTTTCTTTATAGTGTAGCAATAGCTATGATAATAATTTAGGAAAAAGAAGTTGAGAACGCAACTTCTCAGTGGCTTGAAATCAAATTTTATAATTACATTGTCAAAAATCTATATTATATATATAAGAATCACTGAGCCAAGAGACTGATTAAACGTTATATACAGAGGGCGAACTTCGTTGTAAAAGAAGTTAAAAAATTAATCAAGTCAAAATGATTAAATCAAGTCCTTGCATGAGAAATAATGGAAGCAGATTGCTTGTGATAGTGAAAAAGAAATTACAAAACTGTATCTCAGTTAAAAATATTTTTATATATTTTCTGTTCTCAATTCAGGACAAATAAGACCTACTTTCAATACATGTGATACAAGTTTGCCTTTTTAAAAAAACTTGAATATTAAATGACCTAATTAAACTACACATGCAGAAAAGGTACAACTTCTCTATCACAAATCATCCATCTTTACAAATTAAAAAGCCAGTGATGAAGATTTCAAAATGAATTACTTATCGAAGAAACACGAAATCACAAACGTAAAACAGTTTGACTAGTAATATTGTAGTAAGATTACCAGGAAATTCTACTTCGATGTACACTGTCTTTCTAAACAATGAAAACAAGATACAACGAAAATTAAGGCCTAGAAATCAGATCAAAACTTTGGGGCCAATCTGTTGCATAAACTGGTGAATACTGAGGTCGCCTTGTTGGAACCAAGGCCACAGGACTCGTCCTTGGTACGTTTCAATGAAGTCCGAAAGATGGTCCCGTTGGTTCATCATGTCTTACTCGTACTTGGTATTTGCGGGATGGCCAGCGAAGTAGTAAAGTTGCATCAGCTTCATATTAAGGCTGCGGGTGGAGTTGCTCTTCGTGAACTTGAAGAAAATCATGGAACTAGGAACGAAGAAGAATGAGGTATGATAGTCTGCCGCGTTAGAGAGCTCATCTCTTGGGATAATATAGCTGTATCAGGTCTGCTGCTTGTCCTTAAGAACGATAGGCTTGCAAAGGGCGCGGCAAGCAGAGCATATTTTCTCGTGTCATAGACGGTAGACCCGACTGCCGCCGAGACTGACGTACAATGCAGGTACCATTTCGGGATTTGTGGTCTTCGGAAGGTATTGCAGGACAGTGTAGTAGTAGCTGTACGGGCACTTGAGAACGTTTTGGTTGCTGATCATGGTGACAGGTTTGCTCGCGTGTTCTCGAATTAAGTGATATTCGTGTATCAATTTCTCTATGCTTGGGTTCTTGAAATCCATACTTTTGATGTTGTCCGGGATTTGCCAATGTCGAAGACACTATAGTCGCATTTCAGCCTGACGTGACTCAATCTTGCTCTTATTCTCCGCAAAGCAAGTAATTTTCACCAACGCAGTAATCTGCCAATGTCCCAAAGCATCGTTCGAATTCTTGAGATAATCGTAGACAGCTCGGTCTTGATTATGCAGCAGGATCTCGTTCACGTGGTATAGATATTTTTTTATGGTAAAAGTGTCTGCGTATTTACCACAGCAAACCAAGTAGTGTTCTGAATTTATCGGGCAAGAAGTGTTCGGTTGATTATCGAAACACTGTCAAAGGCCCGGTACATGAGTATACCAGACCTGCGCTGAAAGGCGTAAAGATGTCGAATAATTTGGTCACGAAGTGCCCGCCCTATATAATAATAATGTTTATATAATATTGCTTTGAAAATATCTTTTGAATGTTCTCTTGCCCTTCTGCAGAAAAGCCATGATCTGCCATCATGAAGTGGACTCCCAGGTCATCAGTCTGCTCCATCACTACCTCACGTAATGCATCCTGTGGTAAAAAGAAATCTCCTTGGCATTGCAAGTCATTGTCAGGTCCGTAATAAGTGTGAAAGTTCTCGGTTGGTCCAGCTAGAATGTCCTCCAATTTGAAGTCATTCATACGGTGCAGCGTCAAACCAAAGCCTTTGACTCTGAGGCGCCGGCGCCACAAGATGTACTCGATGAAACCTCCCGGACTTGCGCACACGTCCGCGCAAGTGCAGAGTAAACTAGCTCGTTCTTGTGTATGTTTGGTGGATGTGTATACATGAAATTGCACATCCTGTCAATTTCGCCATTTTCAAAGCTGCTTGATTCTGAAAGAAACCATTGCGAATGGTTTCGAATGGGTTCGAGCGTGTACGAGCATGGTTCATTTCATGTTTGTCTAGCCGATCAAATAAGGACTTTGAATTCAGCATACCGTTCAGCACAGCGGTATCGCAAAAATGAATTTCATTATCAATTGGCATCTTCCCCTTACCTGAAGAGAAAAACAAATTATTCAGTCATAGAGTTTGAGAGGACAATTATTTATTGGAAATTGATGATTAACGAGATATTAACTGTAATATGAAATAAAAATGAAATCAAATTTAAAAATGACATTTCTCCATTATTCAAGATTACATTCAAGTTTCATATTAAATTTCAATTAACTAAACAATAAATTGCAAAATTCATTTATTTATAATAACTTTAATTAGCGAAAATAATAATATTTAAATTTATATTTTTTCAATCTATGATCATAACAAATTAATTCAATCTTTAAGTCAAATTTTTAAATTATCAAAAAGTTTATGTTCTAACTTTTCTGTTACATTTATACTTTTAATGATGCAAAAACTTACCCACTGTCATCCAGGTCTGCAATTTTTCATATTGGAGCATTCAGAATCCAGCAATTCGAAACCCTACTATCTTCTGCCCTTCTATTGAGAAGCTCCAATTGGTTATTGTGCACCTAGCTCATGTTTTCCAATACCGTGTCCTTTGTAATTCATTTTACTCATCATCCTCTGCACCGTTGAATTGATATATCCAATATTTTCCTCGCGTCTTTTGGGTTGCTCGCCGTAGGTGTTTAAACTCAACATTTCGAAAAATTGCAACCGCTCACCGACATCTTCATCGTCATTTGAAACAAAAACGCTGTCGAGCGAATCTCGAACTTCCACTTCTTTGTTTGATTTTTTTTCATAAGAGTTCACGTGATGGCATGATCGTCGTAATTTGGCTTGGTGTCTTTTTGAGTGCTCTGGAAGACTTGCTCAAAAAAGCAATGTTCGATTCATCGTTGCCAAAATCTTTGTTAACGGATTCTGCACTGAGATTTGGATGCATAATCGATTTATCCAAATATCTGGGTAGTTTGGCTTCGACATAGTACCGTTTTAAGTTTGATGTGCTCGTTCTGCTTTTTTTCTTTAAGTAGTTCAAGTTGATACGGTAGACGAGTATTCTGCAAAAGCACTAATAAATAAAAGTTAGTTATTTTTGTTTGTTTGTCGATTTATGGATGTTTAATATTCAATTTTGCCTTTGTATTATATTATATGAGTATCAACTTTCAATTTATCAAATAAGTATTCCTAAAATATTAAACTTTGCAATGAAGTTATCAGGTTTTTAAAATCAATTGATTATCATTTTCAAAAATGAACAATAAGATAATGCACAAAATAAAAACTATTGATTACAATTGCTTATTTAACAAATTTGACATATAAACAATTAACAAGTTGATACTGAGGATACTGATTCGGTCAACTCACGGGGATTAAAATGCCGACTTTTCCCGAAATTATAGCCGTCTGGATAATGCCTCTGAATTTTTAATACAGAACAAAGAATGTCTTTTTCAAGATGAAACAAATTGAATGTATTCATAGTTGATTGCCGACATATATATCAGTGAGTTCCCTATTCGTGGGAAAATACGCACTATTTCTTACACATTTTTATGTTATGTATTTGCTTTTAATTTCAAATCAACATCAAGCCAAGTATTTGACGATTGGCATATTTTGGGTTTCTGCTTGTTTTTAAAATTGCGGTATAAAGCGAAAAACCAAAAAGTTGAGGCCAAGTGCTTTAAACTTAAGTATTATGTTAAAAAACTTATACTTTATAAAAACTAAGGGACTACGCTCGCTCGGCTTGCTTTTCCCCCTGCGCGATACGCGCACCAACCCCTACACGGAAAATCATGATATATATTATATGTAAAGTGTTATATTTGAATACATTAATTATAAATTAAAAGCAATTTTAATACATTTAATTCGAATGTATTTTTCGAAGCTAGGAATATTTATTTAATCTTTGGATATTATCACACGGAGGACACAAAATATAATGTAAACTATATTTATAAAAATACAAGTCATGGAAAATATAACATTTTCATAATGCTAATTAGGATCGATTTATCTACGGTTAATTGAATTTTTGTATGTATTATAATAATTCATATTGACAATAATAGTAGTATTTTAAGTAAAATCATTAAAAAATTGAATATATTAACATTATTTAAAATAAAGTCGTGTTATATAATTATTTTTATTTGGTATGAAATCTAGTTTTATCGCAGAAATTTTTAGGATATTTCTTAGTACAAATATTATTTTTATTTGATAAACACGGAGATGTATCTGTAACATGTAAGTTAATACAAAGTCCTTGAGTTCAGGATCATCATTAGGAATTTCAGCTTTTATGAATAAATCTACAACATCAGGCGTGACAATCTTGTTACTCTAATTTAACGTAAATAATGCATGACCATTTGGTAAGCCTCTCTTTCGAAATTCTATTGTATAAATGTAACTTAACACTGTTCCAAACACATGTCTATTCGTGATGATTGGGTACCGTAATGTCCAAATCGTAATCTCCAATCCGTAATGTCCACGTCCCTATGTCCACGGCCTGTTGTTCATTAAATATTATACCCATATAAACAAATAGCAAGTTTTATATGATTGGAACCTTTATTATTTTACATGTTACATGTTAATATAATTGCTAAGTGCGCGAAGGTATTTCATTTTGAATTCTAGATCTACTTGTCTATTTCCAAATGGTTTATCCTAACTAAAGTTGGCGTATCATTGTTTCCGTAGAGGCTTAGGTTCCGTAGGTTACTCGTTCTTTGGAACTGGTTCAGAACATTTTCGTAATGGTTCCACAATTTAGGAGGATAGTGGGGTGGCATGGCACGTCTCCTTCTTCTGGCCTTAACACGTCGGATGTAGTTAATCTCAAAATATTCAGCTACAGGTATGAATTTCGCAGAAACAACTTCTATGAGATGATCGAAGGTTTCCACTACGTCGCTGACCGGAACGAAAGCCGGTGCACACAGCCATGCACACACAGCAAATTTTTCTTTTTCGTGCGTTGTATTGCTCTTCGCACGTTGTATCTATCAGGCATTTTAGCGAGGACAGTCATCTATTTCCCCCATGACTTGAACTGGTGGAGCCTCCGGATAGTCCTCCACACGGGGTTTCAAAGAAGCCAATCGCTTCTCCGCAGCTACTGCATCCGGATCGGGTGCATGACCTTGATGTGCGGACTCGCTGGCTCCTTGTAGGATAATTAATGTCTGCCCAGCACTTCGTATCCGAGTAAGAGCAGAACACTCACCTTCATTTCGGCACCACTAGTAAATGCGAGCATTTTTTTCTTCTTTTTTAGTGTACAAATAACTTTCGATGTTAAGGAAGTTTCCTCTTCTTCTTGTAGGTATTAACTCTATAATTGTATAATTTGGAATATTGTCTGACACGTTTAACTCAAAATTTCAATAAGACTTACTTAATTTGGTTTTGACATGTAAACACGTGAACTTACAAATGAAGGTTGACAGTTCTATCGTTAAAGTGTAAAAGTTTGAAAAGTTAAAAAAAATTTCAAAATCATGGAAAAAATAATAAGAAAATGTGGACATATAATTAAGTGGACATTGAAATTGGTGGTCGTTATGGTTTGGACATTGTGGTATCCTACCATAGATAAAAATCAAATAAAATATCAGATAAAATTGCTCGTAATTTGCAATAAAATAATCTTACTGCTGTTGTTGGAATATCGTTAACTGTATTGCCGACAGAAAAATGAGATAACAATCTAATGAATTCCAGCCATTTTAGATTACACATAATGGTAATGAACAAATCAGGTCTACCAATTTCTCTGACTATAGCCATCGCATCTTGATAATGCTGTTGCATGTAACAGGAACTTCCCATAAAACATGATGATAAAATAAATTCATTACCAAAACGTTCTTCTAAAAGATTATTTGATAAAGTTCGTGCTATATGATGCATCATTCTTTGTAAGCAGTCGATTCTTAATTTATCTCAGTTAAACTTTATAGAATTTAATCTCTAATCCTCAATGACAATATAAGCTTGAATTACGTATTGCTGTGTTAACCTACCTCCAAATAATATAGGATTGAATTAATCGGTTATCCTATATGATAAACGATGTGAATAGTATTGTTTAGAAGTAGTACGTTTATTCGATGCAGGTTGATCTAGTTCTGGAGTAGAAATATTTTAAAACAACGAAGGTCCCATCGAAGATCTCCATCTGGAAATAATATTGGAAATGTCATTCGATCTAAATGATATAAAAAGTTTTTCATTTGTACTATTTGGGGGCAATTGTTCGATGACTGTTTGAAATAAATATATAAATCAATAGCTGCGAGTATTTGTCCATTTTGGGACACAATAATAGCAGCACATTCCGCTGTACGTGGTAAGTTATAACGACTTTTATTTATTGTATTTGAAAATTTTAATAAACGTAATTTATAATCAGGGATATTATTATTTTCAGTTAATTGATATAGATGTTAAAATTTTTTCATATACGGGTTATTTTTATTCAAAATTGTTGTAATAATATTTACATGTTCTTGTGTCTACTTTCTATTATTTTGTGTAATCAAATTTACTAATTCATTATTGTCATAAATGCATAACTGTGAACATTGTGGAGATGACCGATCAAATGGAACAAAAGCTGAAGGTGCAAGATGGTATACTTGATCGTTTTTTTTTCAAATTATTTATCCCCGGTTTGTTATTTTGAATGCAAGTTATGAAAGAAAAATAATTATTATACAAACGAATCAAATTTCTAAAGTTTTTATCATATAGTAACAAAGGTTTCAATGAATCTTAATATTAGTTAAAGGATGTAATTGGGCCCTCCCGTTATAACAACACTTAATTTTTTAATATTCTTCTTTTCAGGTAAGATTTATTCGTGTTTTTTAAATTACAAATTTTGCAGATGAACTTTTAAAATGTTTAATTGATCACCAAAATTATGTTCATAGCATATCGTCGGATGTAGTTAATCTCAAAATATTCAGCTACAGGTATCATATCTGAATCTAATGCAATTTTTTCAGACGAACTTTTTTCATTTCAACTTTCCGATTACTTATCGGAATTTATAATTATAACTTTTTTATGTATAATTGGTTAATAAGCAGTATAATAAAAAATAATCCGAACTAACAATAATACTACTACTTATAAAAATAATCGACACCAATGATAGTACTATATTTTTTACTTTCCACCCAAAAAATAGACAATACCTATAACAACATATTAGCTCGTTTAGATTCTGACCAATTTTACCACAATATGAACCATTTTACCACAAAATGACCAATTTCACCACAATATGATTTAGCACGGTGGCGATACTTTTTTTTATAATACAAATTGAAAATTCTCTATAGTAACCTAAAAACTGACGTGAGGTTCTCTAAAAGATTCTCATACTTCCATATTTTTGTACCTGTTACATACTTTTTTAAATATTTAGTCGTTCTGCAACTTTTCTTTGTTTCTTGTTTGTTGGTAATCCTAGCTCTGACACAGATTTCCAACCTTAAATTATTTGATACACTTAAGATGTCAAACCATTGTTTTCAGACTTTTTCAGAAACTTTAAAAAAAAATCATTTAATCACTTAATCACTTAATTTTAACGTATTTTATGCGACCGTAAATTATGTAATGTAAAAGTCCATTAACATATTCCAAATATGTTTAATGTAGATAAATGTAATTTTAGTAAATGAAAAATGATATAAATTCTGTCTGCATCAACTTATCAATAAACGTTTTAATTAAGCATGTTTTTGGCAAGTTTTGCATACAACCTTAACTTTGGTGCCTTTGGATCGAGAACAGTAGAAACACCGAACCTTTTTCACGATTGCTTGTACTAATACAGGCAATCCTTTGGATGTGTCATCCAAATCATCAAGTGTACCTGTGTACACTTGATGATTCCAAGCGTACGAATTTGTTGCGTCACAGAGAATCCAAACTTTTATCCCATATTTGTCTGGTTTACTTTTCATGTATTCTCTAAACTGGCATCGACCACGAAATGGGACCAATTGCTCATCAATGTACATAGAGCTTTCCGGATTGTAAGTCTTATTGCAGTTGTTTGCAAATAATTCCTGGACTTCTCGAAAAGCTGCTAACTTGTCACTGATTCTACGGCTATCACGCGTAGTAGAATTATCAAATCTTATATAGCGTATTATATTTTCGAATCGCTGTCTTAACATCACTGTTGCAAATATCGGTCTTTTGAATAAATCGTCATTTGAGCTCCACATTTCTTTGAGAGTTTCTTTTCAAGAATGGCAAACCCCTATGAGTATCAATAGACCTATGGATGTTCGCAATTCCGTAGGTGTGACGTTTTTCCAATTTTCATCATCAGAGGCCTTTGCATTCGTATATTGTACGATTTTGTTGATGATTTCATCATCGATCAACAACTTGAATGAATCAGATGGTGTTTCAATACCGACGCTGCTCTTCGTAAGTCCAGGTTTTTTCTTTATCGCGTTTTCGAATGACCTTCTGCCTCTTCTGGTGAACGGGGCTGCCTGCCACTGGGTTCTATCACGAGAAATCACAACAGTTTGACTAGGAACATTCACTGACAAACCCTCATCAACGACTTCCTTAGCATCAGAACACGAATCTCCGTGAGAAATCACTTCATCATGAGGTTCGGAATCAATTTCGTCTATTTCAACATTGTCTACATCACCAATTTTTTCGTGATTATTTCCGCATCAGAGACTTGTTCTTCTGATAAACTTGTGTCAACTTCAACATGTTTCTTTTTTCCACTCCGTAAATCCATTATAAAATTATGCTACACACGTAAAGAACACGATACGATCAATCACCGAATAAAACGGACTTGACACTGCAAACGTAAACAATGAGCGTGCGAGTTACAACAAACGCTCAAGCAAGTTGCAGCAAGTTAAAAAGGCGGCAAAATGTTAAAGTTAAAAATACGTTTATCAAAATCTAAACCATGTATGAATACTGTTTTTTACGTATCTACAATAAATGTAAGATTATAATATTAAATCTCATCAATAAAAGTAATAACAACATACAGTTTGTTAGAAAAATATTTATAACAAATGACATTCATGTTTTTATTATTTAAAAACATAAACAATACTTTTTTAAGCATAATTAATGCAAATTTATCTATAAATTTATAAAATAATCGATGCCACTGCCATGTTCCCAGGTGGGGCGACTGAGTCGCTCCATATAAATAATTTTTTTTTCTAATAAAGAAAATTTTATCAAAGAAAAAACATTATGTTTTATTTTTACAACTCAAAAAACTAATTGTAAAAAATTTTCAGATTAAATTTTCGATAATTGTAAAAGTTACATACTGAACAGTAGTTTTAGGGCGACTTAGTCGCCCCACCCGCTAGTCGGAAGGTTAATAACATCAAGCTGGCAAGGTCGTCAGGTGTCATCGAGTTTTCAGCTGTCTCTTCAGGTCATCCCTGTCCAAGATAAAGCGAGGGCATTGGAAGAAGATGTGTTCTGCTTTTTCATCATCATTGCAGTTGGGGCATACTGCAGTGGTTTCCAGTCCTAACTTAGCTAGGTAAGCTCGGAAACATTCATTCCCAGTGAGCAGCTGAGTCAGATAGTAATCTACTTTCCCATGCTTCCTCAAAATCCAGGTCTCAATGTTTATAATCAAGCAAAGGGTTTCTCGGCACCTCATCGTACATAATAATCCAAAGTAATGGACCTAGGACCGAGCCCTGCGGTACACCACCAGGCCCAGCTATTACCGTTCCATACGGCCCCTACCCCAGGGGTAGGTCGTATAGAATGCTTCGCATCTCAACGAAATTTTGACAGTTCCTGGCACGTTGTGTCTTTCTCCTTGCCTTGAGGCATGTCGCACAAAGAACAGCTATCTCCTCATTCCACCAATATACCAGTTATCGACGTCGGTCATAATTAGTGATGCTTCTTCCCTGGCTGAGCTCGTGAGTTCAAAACTGAATTCGATCACGAAATCAAACATCTCATTGTCCATGGAGCGTAGGTTCCAGCCCTCCACTTTCCAATTAGTTGTTTTCCGCGGCTCCCTAGATGTCTTAACTTCAAACAGAATCGCCTGGTGGTCGCTGTTTGTATACAGATCATTAACTTTTCACTTTGTGATGCAGGAAGTCAAGCTGTCACTGGCAAACGTGACATCAATGATGGAAGAGTTGCCAGTTCTAGAAATCGTTTGAGTGGCGTCGGTTTTTAGTAGGACCATTTCAAGTAGAGAGAGGGCTTCGAGAAGGCTCTCCCCTCTCTGATTGGTCGCACTGCTGCCCCAATCGGTGGCCCATGCATTAAAGTGTCCCGCAATAATGATTATTTCAAGAACATCCAACCAATTAAAAAATTATTATAAAGACATATCCTTGATATGATAATACACTATAATAATAATATGATAGGACTCTACCTGAATTTTCAGATAGCCTTCGGACTGAACAAATGACGTGTTGTTTTGCAAGTACTTTCTTAGTAACATACACTGAAACAAATCATCTGCTGAAATTAAAATTATTTTCTTATAAGAAAATATTATAATTTTGAATTACAACGAAGAAGCTATTCATATCATGTGTCTCGCAATTTTTCTACTTTTTGACCCCCTTTTTCTCCTTTGATGCAACGTGTCATGAAATAATACCCCTAATTTCCTCTCCCTTTGTTACTTGAACATTTTTATTTAATTAGTTCAAAAATTGCACTGCAAATAATTATTGCATGAAGCCGTTTAACTATACTGTAAAAACGATTTCAAACATTGCTTTATTCAAAATATTGTATATAATATTACAAATATTAAGAAATTTATAATATTTAAATGAAATAATTATGCTAAATTTATTTTAATATACTATATTAATTAAATACAGGGTGAGTTTTTTATCTTGAGACAACTAAATATCTCGAAAACTACAAATCCGATCAAAAAAAGTGGGTAATAAAAATTGTTCGTCTCGACGGGGGACATCCGATGATACCAAATTTG
>JABFQD010001174.1:0-19604 GCA_022817045.1 Psix sp. ZL-2020 | reverse complement strand
TCCCAAATTATCATACATAGCTAATACAAATTATTCAAAACACACAGAACTGTAAATTTCTGTATTAAAAATTGCATACAGTCAAGTCTAATTTAACATTAAAGTACAACCTTCTAACAAGTCAATAAAATATGTTATTTTCTTTACTCGATGATGATTTTCTGATCTATGTAATAACACATTTAAAACGCGCTATAGCTCTAACTTTCTCTGACGTACGGAATGTATATGTATTTTCTTCAGAATTGTATTCAATTTAATTTCTTAATAAAAATAATTTAATATTCAACGTCCAATAGATATTATTAATCACTTTGTTTCATTAACATTTTTTGTCAAAATAAAGAAGTTAAGAAAATTGTTTAGTAAATCGTAATTTAATTGATATACATTATTCAAATAATTGCAGCATTGAGGTTATAAATATATGTTAATACCAAATTACAGCACTAAACATCGAAAACAAAACATAACTCAGCAAGCTCTGAAGATTATGCTTGCTAAATTCCTAATTAAATGAATCTAAGTGACGAAAAGCGAGAAGATCTAGCCCTGACTCATAATTGGCGTCACCGATCACGGTCCCTAAAGTTTTGGAAAAAGCCCTTCGATCAATCAGTCTACTTCCATCTTCCAAATTAGACGAATTTTAGGGTGAATACGAAAGGAGAAGAATGCCCTTCTTAAGGACAATTTGCCTTTGGAATAATCTAGAGCGGTCGATTCGTTAGGGAAGTTTTTTTCGCTACGAAATAAAGGCAATTAAAGTTTAAGGCGTTCGCTCGTCGAGAAGGCGGTTCGGTCCGAGGGGGGTAGCTCGCAGGGACATGGTCGAAGAGGAGAGCAAGGCGCTGGCGAGAATCTCTCGGGGGTGGCTGGTTTTTGTCATTTGAAATATGCCAAGGGGCTGCTCGAGGCGAGGAATGATAAAATGGCGACGCAGACAAAGGGGCGATTTTTCCTCGCCCGCTTCTCTTTTGTTTCCTTCCTGTAATGAAAGCTCGACCCGCGCGCCGCGAAACGCGGAACCTTCCCCGCCGCGTTCGTCTTGTATATAGGTGAGCTGGCTATGCGATCAAGCAAGCCGCTCTAGCTATCTATGTCTTTATTGCCGGTCTTCGCTGGGGAGAAAAGTCGTCGACGTAGTCGTCGCAGACTGCCGCCCCACGATTTAACTGAGATTTCATTTTTAGATTGATCTTATTTTGCCCGTGAAATATTGCGTCGCGGAAAAAATTGCTAGATAGGGCTTCGGAGCTTTGTCGCTCAGAAGGGTTGTACAAAGTTCCAAGGCAGAATCGAGAAGCCATTTGATAAAGCTCTATCTGAAATGTAATTGCTTTTTTCCGTAAACAAATGGTCTTGCAAATCTGATGAATATTATTTGTTTAGATATCTAACAACGCTAAATGATGAATGGTGGTTTTCAAAATACCACTTATTCATTCTTTCAGTCCGCTGGCGATTCAATCTTTCTTATGTGTATATGAAAGTAAAATTAATGAAATTATCATAAAAAAAGGAAGTACATAATAGAACATAGTAAACAGAAATAAGGTAATAGATATAAAAATTTGTTAACTAATATTTTCTATCTAAAACTACAATTTGGGTACAAGATTTTTAATTTATTTGTATTTTCATTTTATGCAAAATATTGTATTGTAGGAAATCCATTTTTATTCTAATTACAATCGCCTATTAGAAATTACTTGAAATAAAACTTTTCAAAGATAAATTGAATATACCTATATCATTACGAAATTCACATAACAGCACTGATGATATTTGTATTACTAATAATGATGATGAGAATAATAATTATGATATTAATAATAATCTTAAATGTATACAACTAACAACATATTAAAAATGTTAATAGTTTTGTTATATTTATTAATTTAATGAAATTAAAAAATCTTACATATGGTTATTGATGTGAATGTATGGGACAATTTACCTCATCTACATATTTTATAAAGTCTTAATGAGAAACGTAAACAATGGCAGTTGATAGTTTCTCTGACTGTTGCAAATAATTTTTACAGCTTTTTTTGCTTAGTAAATAAGATACGAAAAGAGCACCGCTGCTTCGAAAAGAAGGGTTGCTTAGCATGATCGACGGCCTTCGGAGGGTAACGTTTTAAGATTTACCCCTGGCTATTTATGAGCCCGTCTTATTAAGAAAGGATTCGAGGTTGAGTGTATTTTTACACAGAGGCAACTTATTTGCCTTTGCATTTCAAATGTTGCTTTCTTAAAAAAATAATGGGAAATACTGTTCTTGAATACATCAAGTTAGGTGCTATTTAACTTAAATAGTTTGAGTGTTATATTATGCTAACGTAATGGTAGGTCAAAGGCATAAAATCTGTAATTAAAAAATTCACAGTACTATAAATTTGTGTGAAGATTTATCTGTTTGGTGAAATGACAAAAAATGTTTATCTGATTACAATATTTTATATAATTTAATATCTGAGATTCATAATGAATTTCCTAATATTATTTAACGATGAACTATGTCAAATTATATGATGAAAAAAAATAAGTATTGGAAACTCAAAATAAAATATATCTTTTAAGTGTATTTGTGCTATTCATACAATGCTTATGAATAGCAAATAATTTATGAAATGAACAATGTGAATAATAATGTGTACCAAAAGATGGTATTGAATAAAGCGTATGATATCAATGCTCCACATTAGGATATATTACTTTTCTAATATTGAAAAGACATTTCACGAGTCTAAGAATTGCGTTTATGATTATTATTGTTTTACGTAAAAAGCATGCTTGAATTTTGTTGACTTCTTGACTTAAGAGTCCTCTACAACTTTGAAATTGAAACGAGGGTTCAGAAGGTGTCGAACCAAAACTTCGAAAGCTTTAACGCTGTTTATATACACTAACACGTACTTGATGTTTCAAATAAACATTATAAACAGAAATGTTATTTATGTTATATTAATTAATAGCAAAAATAACGATTAATTGCTAGTCAATATGTTTCTATCTAGTGTAAAGTAATTCTATCCAAGTTTGTACTTGCATCGAGAATTAATTCAGCCATAATCACGAAACTATTTTCCGAATAATGAATGTAAGTTACGTAAAAGTATTGCAATCACTTAAGTTAAGCCAATATGTTTCTGAAATTTCAGCGGAGTTTCACTCCAACTTTTTACTATAGAAGTTATTGTGTGTTTGCGATGTTTGGGATTTTCTTTGGCGGTACTTTTATAGTTAAAAGATGTGCAACATCCCTAATCTTTTTCTTTGCCCTCTCTTGAATCTTTTGAATTTCGAAGACCGGAACGACTCTTTCGTATTTTTATTGATTTTCCCCTTGAGGGGCAATCTAGGGGCGCCAACCGCCAGTCTTACTCCCACTTCGTTCATAGCAACCCCTCTTTTCATCCCTACTTTTCATTTATCTCCCACCATTCGAACGCTTTCTCTCTTTCCGCCGACTTCTTGTGCGAGCCTTAGCTTTTACGTTGGCAGCAAAAGAAAGTGTACAAATTGGAGAGTAAGAAAAGAACGATCCCTCTTAAAATTCGCTGCGCGTAAATCGGTTTCGCTAGCAAGATTCTCGATTTATCGTTGTTAGTCCGATTTACCGCTCTTTCCACTATACTTTATCAAGAAAGTTCGAAAGTGTTCAAAAAATGAAGCAATTAAAATAACTCTTTTTCTTTGAATGATTACTTTAATGAAAAAAGCCCGGAGAATTATTAATTACTTTTTTGAAATTAAATAAGGAACAATTATTTTCCTCCGCCGAATAAGTGCTTTAATATTATATTGTTATAATAATACATTAAAAAATTAATATTGAAGCCGAACTTGATAAGATTATTATGCTTTTTTGAGCCAATAAGTTTTATTCAATTAAAAAGAGCGTATCGTTCACAATAAATAATTCATAAATAAATATTATTTAGCGCTGAATATCAATCTTAATATAACTAAGTAAACTGTACATTGACAATTGACTTCTATTAATTTTAAGTCTCACATCAAACTCTGAATAATTGTCAATTACAATAATGTGACAAATAACGAATCCGAAGTATATCGTTTTTCGTATAAATACTTGACCATCCTGTATTATGAAATCAGTCATTATTAATGGATATGTTAAAATACGACCATTATAAAATCAAAATTCAATTAATCTCTCGTATCTTATTTTTCTTATTCTTAGAAGTGAACTATCTTAACTTCGCTCATAATAAATTACCCTCGTAATTAACTTTAGTTTCACTTTATTTTCTTTTTAAACAAACTTCAATAATCGCCGCGCAACTTGAAACCTTCTATTAACACCAATTTTCAGTACAATCTCATTTCTTTCAACACACCACTCGCAGATCACTCAATAATAAGTAAACATTAATATTCAAATATAATCGATTTAATTTTCCATCCCTCTATTTTCTCTAAACGATAAAATTGAATTTCTGTACAAATTGAGCAATAAAAATCACGATAAAGTAATCAGTAACGTTTAATCAGTGTGTGAAAATATTTTTCCTCGTGAACGCGCTGTATTGAAAGCATCCCCTAGGTTTTTTTAACTCCATTTGTGTGCAGGCAAATTAAACGTGGCAGAAATATAAGGTGAAATGAAAAAAAGAAGAGCGAAAAAACGAGCAGAGAAAAAGCGATACCGTCCGGCACCTGTGGGACGAGGCGCCGTGGAATGGAAGCGGCAAAAAAGCGGGAAACCACCTGTTAGAAAAAAGCGTCCCCATAGGGGTTGAAAAAGCGCGTTGAGATTGAGGCGAAAAAGCCGTGGCGCGTGCCACGACCAGGCTCGGCTCACTTACGGACAAGTGGAGCTAAGTGGGTCGCATTTTTTATACGTCCCTTTAGTTACCCTGGGGCTCCGAATGGTGTGCAAAGAATGTCCTGAAAAAATGTAGGGTGTGGAATGTTACGCCACGTGAATGAACTTATCACCCATCTGAAGTCTTGATTCCGCAGTTAATGGTGCGCGTTATTTTGCTACGTAAAAGGACTCTAACAAGCGACCATTACTTTTCTCGCTAGCACCGAGTTTAAGAATTAAATGCTACGGCCCCTCTGCTTGTTTATTTTTGGCTTGTTTAATTATATGGCATTAATATTCGAGTGTTTATGTACGGCTTGTAATTGGGCCAATGAGTAGTACTTTAAGGTTTTACAATTAAAATACATACAATTTAAGAAGTGTCACTTTCAAATGGTCTTTTTAAATTACAGTTATTAAGTACGTTACACTTTTGCTTTTTACAAGCTTGAACACAATTTGGTTTCTAAGATAAGTTAGATTAGTTTCTACAATGAATATATTATTTAGAAAAATAACGTTCTACTGGTAGACAATGTGTAAATAAATTCAATATATCATTAATATCCATTGAAATATGTCTATTGTGAATGTATAATTTTGTTTCAAATTCATTATTGAAATGTCTTTTATAATAATGAAAATGGTGATTTTCCATTATTTATTTTACAGTCTAAAATTATTGTTTCATTATTTAAAATATTTATACGATAAAAAATATTTAATTGGAACAAGCCTATTTACGTAAGCTCTTTGTAAAACTACAAATATATTAAAATTGGAATTTGCAACGGCAAAATTGTAGCATTCGAAGTTTATTTCAGAAATTAAATTAATTGAATGTGAAACAAAACTTATTTGACAATGAAATATTATGAAAAACACCATTTTCATAAAGGACAAAATTTGATAACAATAATTATAAAACATAATTTTTCGGAAGTCTACTAATTCAATAAAACACAAAGCAACCGCCAATGCATATTTATACATTAAAAATTCTATAATTTTGTACTTTATATGATACATAATGGCAAAGCTTTTGTGGCAAACTGGGATACAACAAGACCACTCATAAAGCTCGGTATAATTAGATAATAAATTTAAAACTACGTCCCATAACACGTGTAATAATGAAACCACTCACTTTTCGAACATTTTTGTAAAGATCATGTTAAAAATCGATACATGAATTTTACATAAAGTATTGAACAATATTGTGGTAAAATGTTTTTCAAAAAATTTAGTTACAACAAAAAAGTTATTTTATCTTTCTTAAAAATTTGACATCAAGTTTGGTTGTTGTCTCAGCTAAGCTCAGAACCAAACCCGTTTGTTGTATATCAACACGTGGCGACATCTAAAGCATGTGTCGTCAACTACGATTCAACTGGGTAACTCTGTAAAACTGGCAAAGGGGTAGTTCATATAATGATTTTTCTTTTCTCGCAGTACTCAGCACAGATATAATCATTATGTTTTTTTTTCTTTTTTTTTGGAAGAGAGCCTATAAATTTTTTCAATAGAAAAATGTTATTGATTGATATCTTTATTAATAATTAATCAAGGTTTCACTATGTGACAAAAAATAAATAAAATCGAGTATATGTTTTTTTCGTTATCAACACATTATAAAATATCATTTTCAAACATTATGAATAAAAATGTAAATTTTACGTGACCTTAAATGGTTTTTATTTAATGTAAGTGTAACGAAATATGTATATGAGGGAAAGTATAAATAAAAGTACGTAAAATGAAAAGAGTATGTTTTTTATTGTATCACATTGAAAATAGCATAAGTATTTTCACTTTTATATATAGATAACACGACAAATATCATACATTTTAAAATTGAAGAAATTTTATTACTGCTTGATTTTTATACTTTATATTAACAAATATATGTGATTTATACACATAATGTTAAATTAACATTTTCCATACGATTTAGATAGGATAAACAATAAATTTGTATTATCATTTAATTACTATGAAGATTTTTATTTCTTTAAATGAAAAAAATAATTTGACAAATTTTATATAGATAAATAATTAATTTACAATAAATGATAAAAAATTGATGATGAATTGGATTTGCAGTTAAAATTATGACACACGTTATCTTTGTTCACTCATCACTTTCAGTCCGATTTACTCTTAATATATATCAGAGCATATATATGCATCCACTCTCTAAATCTGAATCAGTGAGCAGTCACTGAAATTTAGTTATGATTGTACCACTGATTTTTCCAGCGTTGGATGTATCAAGGCTTTATTTCAAAATATTCATATAAAAATAAATGAATATAATTTGGTAAGTTACACATTCAGTAATAATTCCAATACTCAATATATTTTAATTAATGATGTCAAATAACTTTGCAAGATTTGGTGATCAATAATTATACATTGTAATAACATAATAATACAATTTTTGGATGGCGCCAGGAAAACGCTACAGCAAAAACTTTGAATATACAAAAATTAACTTGCATGAAGTGTTTTTGTATTATAATTGAATGATATCTATAATAAAATTCTACCTAAATAACGATATTCGAAAACCTCAACCATTTCTAGTAGTGCGAAAGTTGAAGCACATTTTCCAAGCTGTCAAAACTTCTGTAATCGTCACTTCAATTTAATGATAGCTAATTATCTAAGAAGTGCGAAGATATATGAAAATACATCGTTTTTATAGATGTTCATGGCTTTCATTAAGCATTTTCCATCCGAGTTGATATAAGCTTCTTAGTTTACTTAGCAAGATATTTAAAATATTTTTTTTCAAAATTCACACAGATATATTAATTTCTACTTACATTTATATTCGGCTAACCAAAGATTATATAACATACTTTCTACATAAAACATATTCACCTAAAAATGTTAATTTTATGAATTATATTAACACAAAAAACAATGTATAAATAATTGTCGGTTTCATTTTTTACAAATTTTAATGAAATTAAAAAATATGCGGTTTCAAAGAGTTTCAAATCGTTTTAATTTACAAAAGACAAGTGTCGCACGTGTAGCTTACAACTGCAATATATCACCCACTTCTAGGGTGCTTTTCTATTAAGAAATTATAAGTCAGAACGGCAGGAAGAAAACATAGTTCTGGGGACGCAACAAATGCCAACCCGTTAAATCTTCATGGAAGTCCACAGAACCACATTAATGTTCAGGTAACCACGTGAAACCATACTTACTTATTTTGTAACGTAGTCAACGATGAGTACAGAGAAAACGCGACGGAGGGAGCCTCTCCGCGTATTCTAGGAGCATTTGGTTTTTAACGAAAATTAACGGCGCCCATCCGAGATTCTGCAGATGCTCGGCGTAATCTAATAGCCAGCAAAGTTACTGCGGCCCCGCGGCTTTTTCTAATTTATTATTTCACCAGAATTTCATCCCTCCGCGCGTGTATCCAACGAGAAAGTTATTTCCCCATTATTGTTACACTCATAAACGTATGCCGCTGAACTCTAATGAGATATTTATCATCAAAGTAAACGAGAAAGCACGAGTCATGCTTTTTTACACGAGCGTGCTTCAATCGGGCAGACTCTCAAAGAAAAATACAAAAAACCTTCGCAAATATAAAATAAAAGAAATTCGTAAATGGCTCATTTTAGTTATGTTGGTTTTTGTGCATAATCTGTGAAACACGTTTAGAAGCTGAATCAAATCAGTAGAAATTACTTCATACAAATTTTCCAATTTACAAATTGTATATTCTCAATCTGAATATTTGAACCAAAAATATTCTATTTTATTTTCAATAATTTAACATGATATATTAGGTTCTATAACATGGGTCTTCACAGCAATGAAAATGTAACATGACGTCATGTATGTTTGGTATAAATGTTCGTGAAATGTTGCAGTTAAGGTTCATAAAAGTATAACGTCACGTTCCGTGAAAAAATTATAATGTGATTTCGTGAAATTTGTTATATCTCTACATACGACAAAACAAAATGATAAATTGTCACTTGTGACTTTTCATCGTATAATTAATATAACACAAGTTTTGTGCTATGCGGTACCACATCAAGAGAAATGTTTTGTTTCGTTATCTAATTCTTTAGGAACTTTAATCATACCTTGCATTTGCATCACCATTATAAGACCAGAATGCCTTATTTTATTTCCCAGAATGGTTCTAGACAAAATCTGACCGGAATCTTAATATGATTCTTGTTCGGAATAACCGTATGGGTCAAAACTTGTTAATAAATATAATTTAATATGAAAGAATAAAATGTAAAAATGATATTCAATTCTTTATATCATAAAAACTTGTATTCCACACAATGAATATTTCATATTTTCAAATTGGTTCAGTTTTTCAATGAGAAAATATGGAAACAGCCGGTTCTAATTCATTTACGTATGAGAAATTATTCTCTGAATGAAGGCGTTACATTGCGAGGGTCGTAAAAATAGAATCATTTGGAAAAACAACTGTTTTTAGCGAGGAGATATTAATTCCTTTTCTCGGCGAGCGAATTTCGTTTCGGTGGGCAGTAGAAAATTCCAGGGTTGGAATTAATAAAATTCCGTTCGTGAAACGCTAAAAAGGCCGCAGCGAATCTCGCGGCAACGGAGGTAGCTTCGAGAGGAAGGGTCCCAGGAAGCTTGCCAAACCTCCGACGTCGTCCTTATGGTCCCTTTTTGCCCGGTTGTGGGTTAAAAGGAAGACAACGAGCAGTATGTTTTCACTTAAGGGCGGGTTACCACCGGGCGCGCGCTCCGGTTTTCTCTTTTGCCTTCTCTTTCTCTTCGGTTGTCCGGGTAATTTTTCACGTAGAACCCAGAACAGACGTCGGACGTAGCCGACCACTTCATAAAATTACTTTATTACTTGTCCGCCGGTATAAGGGTGGACTTTTTCCTGCCCATTTTTTATTCCGCTCGCGACCCCTGTCAACGGTGCACGGCAAAAAGCACTCGAGAAATACGACACGTCTTTCAATTTTGACGTGATTATTACAGCGCTCTTCAGCAAACTCGCAGCATTTTTCACGGGACGTTATGTGTTTTATATCCCATTTTATATCCCGGCGATTAAAATTACAGCAGGAAACGCGTTTTCAATTATTTTTACCGCTAAGCAGATTATATTTTTTAGCACTCAAGGCAAGAGTAAAAAGCGCCACATTGAAGTGAGATCTTAATTAAATATTCAGTTAACACATACATTCTCTATATATTTTTCATCTTTTTCATCCTGTATTTATATTTTTGTCGGTAATTTAATTAACGTATAATTATTATTTATTCGGCCTCATGAAAGGGCATATCTGTAATAATTTCAAACATGTTAATTACAATTATGGGATGTTTGAAAAATTTGTACTTCGAATTAGTTATTCATTTCTGAGCCATGGAACCAATCATTAAACTTAGCAAAGAGAGCTTTATAGTAAGCAAGAATAGTATAATAGTATTTAGCTCGATCGATAAGTTATTTTCACAGGGAGAAAAGGTATTGTTAAACTAAATTATCAACAAACCGCAGCGTCACCAGCAACTTGACTAATGAATTACTATCCTCTTAGATCGGCTATCTTTCACAGCTCTTCGATATTCTCATATCATCTTTCAATAAAACGTTTTCGTCTACGCAGTGAATGTGTTCAAGCCCAATTACAGGCCTATATTCAGATAGTTTTATGTTTATGTTAATTAAGTTTTAATTTCTTTAAGTATTCAAATCGCAAATTTCCATCTATGGTAAGTTCATAATATTGTTAAACTGTATTTCAATTTTTGATTCATCACATCAATGTATGGACTTACGTGTTTTATAAATATGTAAACACATAATATTTAATTAACATTAAATAAATATTTTGTTTACAGAACATTCTTCCAATAAATATAATTACCTGTTATACAAATACTGTTATCTTTAATATGAAAAATTTATTTGATATTATGCACACGTATCAAATGTCATTCGATATATTCAATAATATATACTTATATGCTAATATACGTTAGTACAAGACGGTTGCTGAGACTCGTGGAGTAATTTCATTGCATTTAGTTTAATGACATGCTGTCATTAAGGTAGCGATATTGTAAGTGAAAACATGAACCTCCTTTCAATCCCACACAAACCTCTTACTGCACTTCGGAATATCTTTCTGTAGAAGCCCTGTAACAACCCTTGTTTAGTAAACAACATTTGTTTGACCACATTCCTTAACATTTTTTAACTCAAAGTTTAAGCAATAAATTCTAACAAGAAAATGATTGTGCAATTAAATGTAAAAATAACTTATAGCCGAATTTGAAATATGTATTTTCCTATGAAATTAAAAAAAGGCTCGCAAATCTTCTCTGTAATACTTAAAATCCAAGATTTTTTTCCGTTAATTCAACATTAAAATCATTGATTTACGTATTTTATGAGTAGACTATGTATACGCTTTCCATACATGATTTTTGTAGAAAATTAAAGAGAAGCATCAGCTCATTTTTTAATCTTTCACGCAAAGATAATAGAATTTTGTAAATAATTATAACACATTTCACACAAACCAATGCCCTCAATAAATTTTCAGTAATGGAAAAATCATTTATTACACTTAAATAAAATCTTATTGTAAATTTGCATTTATCTTCACTCGAATAAGGTATACTTAATCTATATATAATTTTTCTACAATGCTATTCGTAAGATTATTATAACATGTTGTTCTGCTTGACGATAGAGTAAGATTTCAACGGTTGTAAGAGCTGCGAAATGGGTTATCAGTAGAAAAATTCGCTTTGCATAAATAATTTAATAAATACTAATTGCGTCGTTGATACAGTTAGTCAAAAGCAGTAGAAGGCGTTCGTTATTTTAGAAAGGGTGGATTCTCACGTTTTAAGCACATCTTGCAGACAAAGTTGGCGACTTAGCTGAACATTTTTAGGGGTTATCTTAATCTCGCTAGATTAGCGCGAGTCCTCTCACCTCCCCGAGGAATGCACAAACACATTGAGCAACGCCCAGGAGCCACCATACACGAGCAGCCTGCTAAGCACGTTTGCAATTTTCGCCGCCCGTGTGTCTGTACGTGTACATGTGTCGGCTCACGCGAATTTCAGTTCCGGGCATTATTAAGACTTTTTCACGTCTCAAGCTAATTCTCCTTACTTAAACAGAATGGAAAACGAGATTTTCACATCTTGAAGTTAATCTATCTATGGTCTTGCAGTGGCCAATTTTATCACAGGTGACGAAAAACATTTTCATCGTGTTTGTGTAAATGTTGAAGGACTCGACACGATCAGCGTTATTATTTATTTCATATTGTTCATATGAGTAGAAATATTTCGAATTGGAGATTAATAAATCAAAACAAAATTATAAAAAATGGCGAACAAATGCGATGTGAATTTATGCGAAATGCATAATCCGCCTGATCAAGAAATTACACGGTTGTTAATAAATTATACGAAACAATGGAGGTAAATATGCAGCGTTGGCATTCACTAATATTGATTGTGCGGCGTTGAGCAGAAAATCGAATAGCAATTTTTCGAAAAGCCAGGCGGTGCACGCGAAACGGATGCAAAAGAGGAGAGGTTTGGGTGGTCAAAGGATGTAGGATATACCGAGTTGTGTACTCCCTATGGGTGGCTTGTGGTTCGCACTGCAACCTCCGCAAAGCACCAAGGTGCTTGCGGTTGCTAGTCGTTATTTTTATTGGCCACATTTATTGGGAAAAACGCGGGTAAACGAAACTCACCGGGAGCAAAAAATCGGGATAATTTCCGAGTCAAACTTTTTTCCTACCCATTTAAATCCCCTTCAATCGGATTTCAAATAGCCGAGAGAACATACGTTTTTCTTTTTGAAATCTCTCTTCACACTTGTTCGTAAAAAATTGTTTAATCTGACGTGATACAACTGTACCGAACAAAAGAGGAATTATTACGGAATGCTGAATTAAAATAGGATAACTTTTTTAACGTTATTTACGATGTGAGTTATACAATTATTTTAATAACGAAATGTTTCATTAAATAAGCGAATAAAAAATGATTCGATAAAAAATGAAAGTTGCTTTTTCAATGACAATTTTCATTGAACTTGCAATCTGTTTGTTAATCAGCCATTTAATTTTAATAACGTTATAAAAACCAATTTATAATTAAATGGAAAAGTATATAATGACTCATTTCAGCAATTGAAATCCATGTAAATAATTGTACTTATTTGTGAAAATTCGATAAATATTCATTGTTCAATGGATAAAGAGAGTAAAGGTTGCCTTCGATTTAATATTAACAAAAGCTTCAATAATTCATTTGCTTATAAATTAATTTTTTATATCATTCATTCGTTATCACAATCAATCAATGAAGATCATTCAGACCAAACATTTTCAATTTCTCCATCACTAGCCAAGTCATTTTTCTGACGAATCATATATATTGAAAGATAAAAGTTTTTTTTATCATATACTACATTCAAATAATCAATGAAACCATTAATTATCTACAATATTGTAGTAAAACATGAATAAACAGTTAGAACTGACTTAACAAAATTAGTTTTAAAATAAAATTACACACTAAATAATCAAATGTTTAAACATAAAAAACCGAAAAAAACAAAGACAACTTTTTCGTGATTTGAAAATAATCTCTCATTTTTATTTATAGCTTGAATGAATTACTTCTTTAACTCATGTTTTTCCGAGGAGTATGTGAAAATATCATCCTGCTAACTTTCATGAAATGAGACGTAAAACAAGTTAGAAGTCAAGTCGAAGTTAATATCATATATCAAAGAAATACTTTTCGCGATTTCGCCCGTGAATAATCCAAGTGGAACGATTTATAATACGCAGAGCTCTTTGAAGCAAAGGGAGTGAAAAATTAATTCCCGAACAACAAGATTTGGATGTTATATGCGCAACGTCCCGCAGCCATGTATCATTTTTTTAACTCTCAAGTCGAGCGCAGTAGCTATGTGCAGTTGAGCATGCATTATCTAAGTAAAAGCTATCTTCGCAGCTTGGACGAATGTTGGTTTTTCCGGCAGGTTTTCCGGCCATTTTCCGCGGACTACGCGGAAGTACTAAATAATGCGGTGGCTTCGTGGCGCTTTCTGCGGACGAAGGAGGTCGCGAGGGAGGGCATGGGAGGGTCGAGAGGACGAACTGGAGATTTTGCGCGCAGAGTTATAGTGAAACTTTCAGGCATTTATTTCATGAATCTGCATACTACGTCCGCTTTAGTGCTGCCTTGCAAAAGGATGCGGTAGACGGGGCTTGCAAGAAAGAGAGCACACATCGAAGGAAGATGCCTACTAGAAAAGACGAAGACGCGTATAGGGTGAGAGTTCTCGCGACGTTTCGTTATATATACTTAAAGTCGAAGGCTCGGCTTTGGTTACCCCGAAACTCAAAGATATCACATAACTCTCGGGAATCAGACGGAAAAATTTCGCAAAAGTAATCGCAGCGGAAACTGTGTCTATTTTTTATCTATTATTAAGCATAATTTCTTTGGAAACATCTGCGAAATAAGTTCATATCGTGAATTAAAAATTTTAACTTTAGAGAATATTGCTAAAAATGAAAATGAGACTTATTAAAAGAGAATTTTACACGATGTTAAAACTTTAAGAATGTTTTAGGAATGAATTATGAATTTAGAAGATGGTAATAGAATGTGGCATTCGGTTTTTTCTATAATTGCGTAATGAAAAATAATTTCGAATGTAGAGTTATGAAGTTGAATTTGATTACTCATGTCAGAGTTTAACATATTGAATGATTTTAAATATATATCGTCGTGTTTTTAATTGAATAAATCCACATTGATTGAAACACAAATCACAGACTCGCTTTCATATAGCGATTAATTGTATATTCTAGTGTGAAATAATCAGTGAATGTTAATTTCATACGTTCTATCAAACAAAAAAGACGTATTATCTTTTGCCATTTAAACTGAATTTGGTTGAATTTGTGATGATTTATAATGAAAATTTTAATATTTTTGGAATATCGATAGCCAAATTATTATTAGAATAGTTGAAGTTGTAATTTATTTTATCGGTGTTAAGTAATGGAAGCGCAGACTCACTGATCAGCGGTTTCCATTATTTTTAGTTGAACAAGTTAAAGGCAAGTTCCGGTAAAACACTATTGATAGGAGATGGTAGAAAGATATGTGGCGGAGGCTCGTACGGTCGCTCGCAGCCCTTAACTCGCGCAGAGCAAATTTACGACGTTGGCCAAACTACCACCTTAAAGTCTATGAGACCATACCACACTACAGCTAACCTGCCCGCCATCGCCAACTTTCAAAATTCAAAGCGTTAAACTTTTCCACAAGCGCCACTATCGTTTTGGTCACAGTTTACAACATTATATTTCACCCCAAAAAATGTAAACTTTGTTTTTACTTTCCACATTCTAATCGAGTTTAAGACATTTTATCAGAGTCAAGTTTCGAAATAATTTCGTTCTATAAACAAATTTTTCATTTATCAGTTTTATAATGGCATTGCATTCGTAATTCAATTGTTCAATTGTTCAGATAATGTCATCAATACACTTTGTTACCAATTCTTGTGTACAAGAGCATTATTTTATAATAAATAAAAAATGGAAAATGTCTTTGTTAAAGATATACTTATGTTCATTGAACATAGAAAATACTGCAATGAAATTACCTCACGAAATGTCTCAACTGGCGAAAAATGTTGTTTGAAAATACGTAAAGTCAAAATATCAACTTTGAACACAATTGTATTTCCTGTGAAAGCAGAGCAAAAATTTCTGGAACGTATAAAAGTATCAAAATTAATTGCTGCGATGGAACAAACAAACTGAAACTTTTGCCGAAAATAACTCTCTGGTGTCTCCTTTCATGTACTTGTCGGACGATTTTAAGTTAACGATGTCATGTTGTAGCCTAGCAAATTGTTTCCTTTTTAAGTTGCTTTAGTAGAGCGATTATATTACAAGGGTATGGTGCCAAGCCACGGTGAGGTGTAACACATACACGTACAACTATGTGTAAGAATGGGAAATGGATGACGGAGGATGCCCGGGTCGAGATACGTTGAAGAGTAAGTGCATCCTCGTTTGAGCAAGTACGAGGGGTAAGTGCAAGGGCGTATCATTTGTTTACTACCGAGCCACAAACCGCCGACAAAAACAGCCACGTCGAACGTTAACGGCGATATGCCGACCAACTCAAACACAGCCCCACCTCATCATCAAGATTTTACAGAGCTTCCTCCAGTTTTTCACTGCCCTCGAACAATATTTCTCTCGCTGAACTTGCGATTCGATTGGCTCATCTCTTTGGCAAAACTAATATTTGATTTTCTATAGTTATACATTTCACAAAGAATTCAGCTTGATGATGATCGTCGAACTAACTTATTAATTATATAACATTTTTTGCGCATAAAAGTATATATCCAAGCTGAACTTTGGAAAGTTTGACTTGGATTAAAATTCGAATACTCGTGCATCAGCGTGCTCTTTGCGCTGAGTTATAAAATTTGGATTTTAATTTTTCGTCTTCTTGCAAAGTCGTCGGGATTTGTTCATGTTTTAGTTTCAAGCTATTTTTACGACATTATGTTATAAGACTGACTTTGAGCAGATTATTTGGCTTCAGCTTTCATACTCCGAAAATGAGTCTTTTGAGGGACAAAAAAATCGCGGCAAAAATATTAGCAGCACTTATTTTCAGGACAGTAATATCTTATATCTATTTTACATGGACTAACAACACACTTAGGCTATGCGTTTATAATCACTATCAACGCTTTTTATCGTTCCCTAGGGATGAATACCATAAAGATTTCTGAATATTTTACTACGTACCGGCCCATCATTTTTAGGGTAACTTCCCGGACTACTACGCAAAAAGTTGAACTATACACTCGATTTTCATTCTTATTTAGAGCGTCAACATTTTTCAATCGTTAATCGTAACTGGGAATTTGTACACCAAATTAATAAAATTTAGGTAAAATTATTATTCTCGAAACATATTTGAAATTCAAATTCCATAAATACCAGTTTCATTTATAATTACTTTATAATGATTTTATCATAGTTTTTTGCCATTTAAACGTATCATAAAATATGTCTCTCGCAAAATAGTTGAAGAATTTTCTTACTTCAATTCTGCTATATATTATAAACATAATCCTATTCAAATTCACACAATACCCACCTAATTTAGCAGCCCCCTAAATAATCAATGTGACGAGCAAAAATAGATTTATCATTCCTTGCATAACTTTCTCTGTTTCAGTAATGGCCGACAGTTAATACATATGTATACGAAATTTAATTGAGCTTATGATACGAAAAGAATCGTATATTCTGTATCAAATTATATAACAGATATCTCACGATCCCTTGAATTAAAAACTGCGAAAATGACAAACAAAAATATCAAGCATGACGTTAAAAGTTAAATGGAAGCTTAATCAAAAATAAAACGATTCGAATGTTTATCATATCAAAATTGCATGTGTGTACGCTGATATCTTTTTAAGTCCACGTGTACTCAGTGCTTTGCAAATGGGTGCTGAAAATCGTCATAAAAGCGCGCAAAGTGAATTGCGCCGTTTTATATGGAAGAGTCGGGGCTTAAGGCGCGGCGGACCATCCAAAGTGATCGGGGGCGCGGCGCGGGCGGACAGCGTTGTAGCGGCGCTTGGAAGAAGTGCGCACAGGGAAATATGCCGGCGTGCTTTTCATCTTTTTATGGCGCACTTAAGAGGGGTAGCCATAGCAACGCCTGGGGTGGTATCAGGATCGATCGTAAAATTAAGTAATGAGAAGATAAGAAAATATCTTCTTGCGTGCGACCCCGCCCCGCGACACCTTCGGTTATGGTCCTCTGTGTCCTCAGGCATTAGCAGCATTTGATGGTACCAATGGTTGGTAGCTAACGCAGGAGTAAAAATGACTGGAGTCTGCGAATTTCATGGATAAACGAGGGCATTCTGTCTAAAACGATGGCCGTCGTCGAGACATCGTTAAACTAGTATAATTTTCCTTAAACAACTTATATTTCGTCGATGGCAGCGAAAAACGTCCGCAAATGTACGTCCTCCTGAGGAACTCGACGATCAATCAATTAACATCGTTTGTTCTTTTCCTCGACATTTCAACGGTTCATTGAACCAGCGCGGCTGAACAGGAGTCATTGTCATTTGCAAGCAATGCAGTCGTTTAGGTGACTAATTCAGTCATAGGCGAGGGTACCGAAGAATGCATAAAATTGATTGACCTGCCTCGCGAATGATTCCGATTGATTAAGCCAACGTGCTAGAAATCTTCCGCGCGATCAAGCCCTCTTCTAAGCTATTTCTTGCTGATCACTTTCCGCGCGCCGCCTCCGCCCCGACTCTTTCTGATACATCGTAGCGCCTTCCTCAAAACTGCTTTATCCTGCAGTATCCATCTTCATTTTCTTAATCGCTCTATCTCCGACTTCCACCCTTTGCGAACAAGATGGCGACCGCTGACGAAGACATATTGCACCGACGATACCAACACAAATCCGGAAGAAGTCCAACGTTTCCTCAAGCAATTGACTCGAACGGCAATGGAAATTCTTTTCACCATAATGAGAAATTTTCGCTTACGTTTCAAAACTGATTTTATTCTGAAGTGAAATGGGATGAACGAGTATAATGGAAGTAGAGCCATTAATTTGCAGAATGTCTATAATAGAGAATACGCATTGTTGAGCGGAATTATAAAAACGATGATGTATCGAAGAATGTCAGTACACACAGTTGCGAAAATGATATATGGTTTTGAAATGATATTATAAATTTAAAGGATTAATTGATATTTTATTGGCATTTTATTTTACTTATAAGTTGAGTTATTACTTTGAATTTGCAGAATTTGGAATAATAATTCAATCTTAATCGAAATTATTTAAATCATCAGCAGTATAGCTATTGTACATAAAAGAGTATGTAACATCCATTAAATTAATAGTATGATTTAGGAGATCATATAATTATGTGTACAATAATTTTTCTTCATTACAAAAATTATATCATTCAAATATTTATACAACAAAATCTAATAAAACAAATCTAATCAAATATAATTGTCAATTAATAAATATGAAACATTATCGTGTGTATATATTTTTTGTATATGTAAACATACTCGTACATTTAAAATAAGTAATATTATTTATCATGTTACGAAGATCTTGTTCATCGATTGTATTATTATTATCAATTAATGGAATTGATTTCATAGATATTTTAATCTTCTTATAAGTACGTTTTTATGGAACATAAGCTTAAAAATAAAAAATAAATATTTCAATATGTCAACTATATTGTCAACTAAGTGGTGCAGTTTTTCAAAAGAACTACACGCGAATTTTGTTCGTATAAAAATATTTCTATTATGAATAAATGTTTGTTTTTAAAAACTATAAAATTTCAATGTGCGCTATTTTAAAATAATAGTGCACGCATATTATATCTATCCTTTAAAAGCGATAGAAATAGCTGTATATTCATGTCGGTATTCCTCTAATAATTAATGTTAAGACTACAAATAGAAATTATGAAAAAGAGAATTAGAAATTCTGTTAGAAATAAGTAACTACATACAAAAATTAATCAATCGTTTTTAGAAACTTAGTCTTCGATCTGTAACTAAGCATAATATATCTCTTTGAATTTAGTCATAATAAAAAATTAATCATCAAAACGGAATATTTT
>JABFQD010001173.1:0-19613 GCA_022817045.1 Psix sp. ZL-2020 | reverse complement strand
TACAAGCTTTTTGATAATAACTGCGCGTAGCATGCGTTTTATTAAACACAAAAGTCTATAGTTTTGCCTATTTTTACATTAAAATACTTCAGTGGTGTTGGCAAAAATACATTGTACAATCATACTATAAACGCGTGATCAAATTATTGGACATTAGTAATAAAAACAAACCAAACTAATAAAAATGAAACAATAAGAAATTTATTTACTCCTATTTTTACATTATTAATTACATGAAAAACTCAAATTTCTAACTGGAATCAGTTAATGTTTCATCCCCAAATATTGTAATGTAAAAAACCTGCGTCGATTGAAGCATTCCACATAATTCAAGATTTTTATCAAACGTGGCAATAAAAAATGGTCAATTTTCGTTTTTCATGAGCTGCTCACAAAATTATTGAGATAATTACACGATTGTGTGTAAAAATTTATTGATTTCTGTAAAAATTGGATTATTTTACTAGGTAAAAATTTAAATATTATTCGCATATAATATAAATTCTGTCACATAATTTCAAAAGCAATGTCTCAGTAACAGTACGTGACCGAAATAGATTTTGCAAAGCACATATTGTCAATTCGAGAACCCTTCTTCGATCTTGATTATTTGTTCCTATTGTTTATCTATCGCTTGGATTGATTTTTCTAGTCAAAAAACAAGATAATATTTTAATCCACCTAAATGATATGATATACTTTTATTCAATATATTATAAATAGAGAATTTGCGAAGAATTGGTGGAATTTTAATAATGAAATTATTATAAACAATATGAAATGAATAAATTATTGCTTTAATTCTTAATCTACTTATTTAAAGAAAATTAGCTAAATATTAAAAAATATGTTATATATATTGATCAAATAAATACAATATTTAAAACCATTTGATTCAATTAATGGTAAAAAATCGTTAATAAGAATATGTAAATGAATAGTCAACATTTGATATTTCATACTAAGGAATTCATTTGCATACTTTTACTGTGCAACAATAAAACTGTTATATCGATAAAATTTACGCCAATGCAAAGCCCTCGAAGATACGTCAAAGATTGAACAAAGTTTTGTTTACTTATGTATGATTAATTAGCATGCTCGAGACAAATGTCTAATCGCGAAAAATGTTCAACTATTGAACTGCAGTTCAAAGATGTAGTTGTCAATGTCACGAACATTCAAATTTACTATACACTTATAATTATATTTGGTTTTATATATTAGAGTGATCAAATGAGTTGGAGCTCGTGCATGAAAAGAAGATTGTTGTCGAAAGTAGCGTAAATAATATTTTCGAATCACGAAATAAATTAGGAAAAATAAAAGTGCAACGTTTTAAAATGAGCAACATTTATTAGACTGGCTGGTGGTTCTTGGCGCTACGCGAAGCTCCCGTCACTTCGATGAAAAAGAACGTGAGCACAAATAAGTACACGTGCGACCACTGGCTGATTTGAAAGCAGATAAATTTGTGATCATTTTGTCACAATGGGAAAACAATAATTACACTCGCACGAAGGTAACATCTTTTCATTGCAAGTGCATACTTTTATTCTAGATTTTGACTAGTTCTTAACTAGTAGCTTACTTTTGATGCAGGGACAAATCGATTGACCTTTAATCAAGTAAAAAAAATGCAGTATGATTTTTAGACTGATAAAATTATTCGTAGCCGTGAATTATTACTACTGCGCGAGCGTAAATTGTCCCTGAATAGTCATAAGGGTGAAATGTCAACTTTGATTTCATCGCAGTTTTCTTTTTAAAAAACTGTCAAATAGATTTGCGCGACTGGCTTTGGTGTGAAAGAAACCAGTAAATGGTAAAAATGACGCATTAAATTCGTTGTAGGAACAAGTTCGAGGGGCCACACAGAAAGCGAACTGCTTTGGTTGCGCGTGCATATACACGTGTCATAAAATTGGTATAACGTGCGAGACAATAAAATACACATGGGTCAGAGCGCAAAAATCGCATGAAACAGCAATTTAAGCAGGCATCAAATCAGCATCAATCAAAACGAATCCTCAATGATCAAACAACTTGGCGCAACCATAAAAAATATTTAACATCAAGAGGAACAGAAACAGAAACAGAAGACAACCTCAATAAAAAAGAAAAAAAAAGAAAAAAATTTTATTATACAAACAAATAAATCAAATAATATATGTATATGTACATATATACATATATACATATACATACATATACATATATATTTGTATGTATATATGTATTTAGTGTGTGTATGATAATATATATATATATATATATGTATATGAGAAAGAGATAAACACGATCGAGCACCGTTCCGTAAAGACTCACGAGATTGACATTTTGTTTGGAGGCTATAGCAAAAAGCAAAGAAGTGAAGAGAAGAGGCGAGAATCCTTGGAGTGTCGCGTCGCGATTCAAGCGCGAAACGGTTCGGCCAGGCGTACTGCGTGTCGACTCACGAACGGTGAGTACGCCACGGGGATGTGCCGTCGCGATTCACTTTTGCGCAACATATATGCCAACGGCAGTCCCCGTCACATAGACTACCTCTGACTGCCGTCGATCACCCCAGTCACCGTTCCTCACCCCCTACGCATGTCAGCTAAGCCCTGTTCAGGGCCGGACTGGGCCGCGCAGCTACCCCAGCCTCTCCTGAGACTGACATAGTTTCCGAACATACAATGTCCAATTTCATTTTGACTTCAGTCGTCCTGAAATTAGATTTAAAATACCAAATTTTAGTCTGAGAAATAAATGAGAAATTTTGTTTGTGATGGAGAATGTGATAAAAAAAATCTTACCCAGCAGTGTATTTGTCATATTGAAAGAATGAATTTCAATTTAATTTTGATATTATTTTGGAGTGATTTAAGAAAAGCTGCTTAGTATGTTTGGCTTGTAGGGGTTCAATTAAAAATATCGTTTCAACTTTTTTAAATAAAACTTTATTTTATTTATTTAATCAATGATTTTGTCTTCAATACGCTATCTACAATACTTTGATTGATTTTTTTCTCTTCTATTGCATTTGCAGGAGGCGCTTTTCGTTTTTTCTTTAAACCTGTTACTTGGGAAGCTATACCTTTTTCGTCCTTTTCTTTGGGCAATCTGCAAATAAAATAAAAATGTATCATCTTATTTGTAAACAAATGAATGAATATTTCAATGAATTTATAGATTTCAAAGTAAATATTTTTTATATTTTTAAAAATATTACATCAGTTTTTCTTTGGGAAATATATTGATATGTTTATACTATTATTTAGACCTAAATTTTTTCTTGTTTTATTTTTTTTCTATTCAAATTTTAATTATTTACATCAACATTTAAATAAAGTTATTATAATAGAAATCAGATTCTTAATTTCTTGTATTAAAGCAATTCAAATAAAAACTTTACAATTTTAAGAAATAAATGTTTTTTACATTTGAAAAATTAATAACAATCTTAATATAATTAATTTGTAGACATTTAACTTATTAAATTCTGATATTATCATGAGAATTATTTAAATTAATTTCGTAATTGCAATTCATTACAATAAATATAGGTAATATAGAAGAAATAATTTAGAAATGTAATTTAAATAAAAATTATAATACATGGATCTTTAAGTTCTATACTCTTGAATTCCTTGGCTATATTTGATGTATTAAAATGTTTTCTAAGTTGTGGTGTAAGGAATTTAAAAGTATAGAATTTGGCACAGAACCATATATATAAACTTATGTATTAATATTTTAATATTGGCTAATTTGTTAAAGAAATAAAGTTTTATAAATAATATGAAATATCATTTTTCATATAACATACTTGTTTTGGAATTTCCCAACAGATGCTGTAGAAACTCTAGCAACTGTTACCGCTGTCCTCAACTGTTTTGAATCTTTGAAATGTTCAGTGCTCGGTAATCCTACTTTTGGTAATTTAACGTTTTTCGCTTTCGCCAAATTTCTTAATCTCTGATATTCATTTTTAGCTTTCTTCTCTTGTTTGTTTCTTTGCATAGCCGTAAACGGATCTTCTTTAGGATCATCGTTTTGGTTTAACTCAACCAACCAATCTTTCTGTTTTTCTGCTTCTGCACGTTTGAATCCATATGTTGGAACATATTTCTGTAATGTAAAAACAAAATGTTTTATTTAATATATTAGAAAACAATTTATTATATTTAAAGCTTGTTTTTTTATCACATATATCATTACCTGGAGAACTTCATCCCACTTTTTCTTTGCTACTCCCTTCTTCTTTTTCGTAATTCCTTTATCCTTGGCGAATTGTTGCCATTTTGTCAATGGTTTTGGAGCTGGTACTTTTCTTGCTCGAGGCAAAACAGTTTTTGGAGGTGGCAAAACAGCACAAAGCGCTTCATCTACGCGTTTTATAGGTAATTCCCATATCTTATTTATAAGCAGTTGTGTATTATTTTGAGTTAATGTTTGAAGGTAATTTTCAGCATCGTTACTGAAAAAACAAATAATGATGGTATTATTAAGACTAAAAAAAATTGATTTATAAAATGGCGTGTTACAACTATCTTATTTATACAAATATTTAATGATAATTTTTTTCCAAAAATTATAAAGTTTCTAACATAAAATTAAAATTAATCAAATTTATGAATTATTGTATTATATAAATATGAATTTAAATAATAAAAACTGAATATTTTTGAAGAAGTAAATATTAAAACTCTTCAAATTGTTACATGAATATATTCTATTTTAAGATAATAATTGAAACAATTTATAATTTTAATCCAAAAATATATATTTTCGTAATTAAAAAATCATTCAAAATACCATATAAAAAACATATCGTGGGTGCAAAAATATGTATTAAATTAGTATGGTTTGAATAGACTATTTTTGACATCAATTAACAATCATTAAAATAATAATTTCTATTCATAATTCCGTTCAATGTAAATTGAAAGAAATGTAGAAGTAACAGCTTCAATCTAAAGATAAACCTAAATATTTATCGATATGATGCCTACGAAAAATACGATTGCTCTAAATATTTGATTACTAAAAACAATTCTATATGATTGAAAAATGTCATCAAATCGTAAAATATTAGATATTTTTTTAATATATTTGGTTAAAAAATAAATCATCATTATTTGAATTTATATTAATTTAATGTTGATTCTATTTTTTGAAAAGAGGTTATGTTATGAAAATAGAATGAATATATTTTACAAGAAAATTAAATGAATTAAAATAATGAAAATACCTTATTTCTGTGTTAGATAATTCAGTATAGTCCGAAATAAGTAAATGTCCTTCATCAATTTCTTGCATATTTTCTTTTAATTATTTACAAATACAAAAACGTGCGTTCTGCTTTTAATAATCAACCAAGTAACAGATTGTACATATATACATGATTATATGGACTGCTCTGTAGGTTATTCTCAATTAAATAGAAACTTCACGAGATGGCGTTGTTATACATTTCTGAACCTAGCTTCATCATTTGTAGATTTAAAATATGATTTTTTCAGTTATATTGTATTAATAAATGAATTAATCTTAAATACCAATGCAAAGGATTCACAAGACTCAAAAAATCAACATAATAATATGCATATATTTTAATATATATATATATAAAATTAAAAGACATATGGTCTTCAATGATAACTGCCAGAATAAAAATGATATCAATAGTCAATAAAATTTTATTGTAAAATATATGCAAATGCATTATAAACTAATAAACAATTTAAATAAATTTTTTTAAAATATTTAGGTATTCATCTCTCTTAGATTTAAGTTCAATTTTAAGAGAATTTCGTAGTCAAAATTATCAACATGGGAGATTTCTTGAATTAAATTCATTCCCAAGGTCAAAATTAAATTTAGATAGCATACATGGATTTTGTCATTTTTATTACACTTTTTAAGATGAAAATAAATCATGCAATTGTTTATTTTGCTTAATTGTTTGTGTGAGTATTTTCGAAGTGAGAAAAAAACGCCTGCACACTATGTTTTGTTTTCAAAACTTTATTTGTTATTGAAGATTATCTATTTTACATAAAATAGAAATTAAAAATATCAAGTTTACTCCTGAGATTTTAATTATGACTGTGACATATCAACAAATTTTTGAAGACTAGAAAATGTGCATTTAAAATAGTGAAATAGTATCATAATTTTTAACAAAATTTGACACATTGACAACAAACGACTAAACATATTCTATAACAAATTTCCTTTTTCATATATGTCAGGATTCAAATATAGAACACACAGTTTGAAAATAGTTGAATATTCTTTTTATTTACATAATAATAAAGAAAAAAAATAATTAGTATGATAATACATTTTTTACTGCGTCAAAACATCGCCATTTATCAGGTATATAAAATACTTCATATACGTGTGGAAAAGGTGTATCCCATCCTGTAATTCTTTGGACTGGCGCCTCTAATTGTAAGAAACATTGTTCCTAAAAATAAATTACAGGATACAGCTTATACAGATATATATAAGAAAAGCTTCAAACAACATAGTATTCAAAGTCTTCTATACAAGCACATAACAAAGTTTTTACTTAAACAACCTCAAGTAATTGCTTATCATAAAAATTATAATTGCAAATCATTAGGATATATCTGTTGTCCTAATGTTTATATCCGACAGTGTAATTTCTTGTAATATTCTATGCGTTTTGAATGTTTCTTTTGTTCGCAGCATAACTTGAAATGGTTTACATAATTACTTTATTTAAACAAATGTTACAGCTGGCTATATTAATTTGATTTTTCAAAAGTTTATTTTCTTTCAATTCATAGAATACCTGAATAGTGGCTGCGATTTCAGCGCCGAAGCCATTAGTTAAAGGTGCTTCATGGGCTATTATTACTCGGCCTGTTTTTTTCACTGACTGAAATAGAAACATTATTACTGAGTTGCTTGAATGATTAATCGTTAATAAATGAAACATTCTACAATATTTAAACGACAACTCGTCCCACTCTAGTATACAAATTATATATTCATACATTCAGTGTCGAATTATCATGGAAATCACTTTTTTATTTTTATGAAAATAAATTAATTTCAATAATAAAAAAAGGTACTGACGTTACAAACGGTTTTTGAATCCCAGGGTAGAATGGAAATAAGATCTATCACTTCACAGGAAGCGTTCAATTTTTCTTTCACGAGATCAGCTACTTCTAATAGAACGTGTACTTGAGTTCCCCATCCTATAAGCGTTACTGAATTTCCTGTCGAAATAATTGTAACGATAAAAAATTGCAATAAATTTACAAAAAGACAAAAAATAAAAATCAAAATAGCGTGAATTGTTTTTCCAAATATGTACGATCTTTAAACAATTATGCTAATTTGAAAAACATATTCTTACTGTTATAGAAGCTCAACTTTTGCTGACCAACATAATTACAATTACATATATAGTAGTTGTATTTTATTTGTTTTACTAGAATTACTCGAGTGACTTAAGTTGAAAAATGACTGTCAATTTTTAGCGCCATCTTTCTTAACACAAGATGATTATCTTTTGGATAAAGTTTAATCCTTATACCTTCTCTAACAACTTGAGCTTCTCCTAAAGGTATTTTGTAATACTCCACTGGAACTTGATCAACTGCTGACCGATAAAGGCACTTTGGTTCGAATATTATGCATGGGTCTTGTTCTTCTACACAACTTAACAGTAAGCCTTTAGCTTGAATTGGTCCTCTTGGGACAACTACCTTGAATAAAGGTATGGTAATTGTAAATGAATGTGTACATTAAAAGCAGCATTTATTCATTAAATAATCATTAAATGCATAATAACTGAATTAATATATTGAAATATTATTTATTACAGTAAACAATATTTTGTTATAAAATATTTTTGAAATTGAAAACCAAATTAACAAAAATCTTTTTAAGTCTACTAGAAATAAGTATTAATTATTATAAGTATTTTAGGGATCGAATTTATACTGTAGCTTTTAAGCGAAGCGCAGAATATGAAAAGTATATTTTTAAAAATAATAAATAAACGATGCATATATCAGCATAATATTTTCATTTCATTCTTTCCAATAACATTTCATACTTATCACGTGAATGTAGTCACCTTAAGTCCAGGTGTATGGGCAAAATATGATTCCGGACTTTGTGAATGATAAAGAGCTCCGTGTCCCACAGCTCCACAAGGTGCTCGAATAGTCAATTTTCCACAGTCAAATATACCACCACTTCGATAACGATATTTAGCGGCTTCGTTGACTAACTATAAAACGTTATTTTTTAATATAATCATCAATGTAATATCAATTATATAATCACAAATGTTTCATTCTCTAATTGTCGCTGGCTAAAGAAAATGACCCTTTTAAATAATGAATCCTTATATACATATTAATGATCATATAAAGTGGTACATTTTGGAGTAAGATAATTTTCAGAATATTTAGTAAAAAGTGTAATCTGCGCAGATTAATACGAAAATGAATTGTAAGTGTAATTAAGAGCAATAATGAATAATTTCAGAAAAAAAGATATAATTAATTAATTAAAACAATTTAGTTTTATTCAAAATATTAAAAGCACATTTGAATATATTTACAGTTTTAATTTGTTTTATTTTCAGTGTAACTGTTATATATAATAGACAAAAAATAAAAAGAATAAAATTGTAACACAGAAAAAGTAATTTTAAATGTTCAGTAAGTATATCTTTGTATCGAAAAAGTTTGGCATTGATTAGCATACTTGGTCAAACGCAGGGAATATGTAGTCAGCGAATTGAATTTCCGCGATGGCATTGACACCTGAATTCGCTAGACCAATGCCAAAGCCTGCAATGCCTTGCTCGCACAAAGGTGTGTTGAACACTCGGTCTCGTCCGAATTTGTCTCGTAGACCAATCGAGCAACGAAACACTCCACCAAAAGCGACATCTTCGCCGAACATGACTTTAAGGAAATGAAGAAATTGATATTAAAATTAGTCGTCGAAAAAAAGTATTATTTTTAGTCTGATTCATATCAACCGTTGCAAGATAAAGTTGTAAAATTGATTTCACGTTTTAAAATTGCGACATTATTAAATGATTATTGAAGTTTAACTCAATAATATTGATCAATTAGAATAATTGATAAGATATCAATTACCATTGCATGAAAATGTTTGAGTTAATGACTGAATGTTTTTGGCTAACAGATTGTTTTAATTTGGTTCAAAATGCTTTATTTTCACCTGTGTTTCTATCTTTTTCCATGCACAAATGTAGACCATCGTTGATGGCTTGGAACATGTTCATGTCTCTGAGTTCACCTGAAATTGGAATGTTCGTTATTTAGCAAGAACGATTTGAAACATAAGTAAAAAGACTAAAATAATTGAACATGTAACTTCACCATTTTTGTGGGACACATTGTCAGCGAAATAGGTAAAGTGAGCTTTGCGAAAGGTTTGTTTACGTCCGACGGACACGATTCGCGAGAGCAAATTCGTTGTCAACGCTTCGAGAGCCATACTTATCTGGACTGAAGTCACAGCATATGAAAATACTTGGCATAGCAGTGGTCGAGTTGCTGATAACGGGTCAACAGACTGGAGAAGATATATGTACTGATTTACACACAATTCACCCACTCAGAATCGTGACCTTGTTATCACGTGACTCTCCAACTACTTAACGTGTCTTCGATTTGGAATTGTCTTATCTATCAACTATCACAAATCGTAAGCTTTACATTATTTAGGATTGTCAAATTACTTTGTTAAAAAATATGAAAAACTTATTTTTGAAATAATAGTCAAAAAGCGACATTTGATTGGAGTAAATATTGCAATATGAATATAATTGTAAGAAGTTTGAGATTATGAAAGGAGCTAAAAGTAAGAAATAAAATGGAAAAAAAAGTTTGGGCAATTCATTGGAATGATAGATTGGTTTTGAAATGACTGGAAAGGCAGAAACATTGAAACGTCGTGTCGTTATTACGCTGGTTAATGCAAAATCAGTTTTATGCAAAGCTGATGCAAATGCACAGAAGCAATTCATGCTAAGAAGTTGGTAGACAGCTCGCTGGCCAAATTGTATCGTGGTTAGCAGAAAAATATGAGCTGGCACATAAGGGTAAAAATTCGGAACGCAAGTGAGTCGCGAAGAAAGTAGGTTGTGAGTTAATTGATTATAATTTTTATTAAAATTTCCTTCATAACTCGTCGAGATAAAAATAGTACAAGGTATGAAAATGTAACCAGGACAAGAACGCAATTGACGAACACGAATAACAAGAATGAAATCAGAATGCGCATTAATTATTATTCCCTTGTTCTTTGTTTTTTTCTTTAAAGTAATGAAACGTTAATTACATGTCAATGATGAATGAAGTACAACACACGTCGCGGTGCAAAAGTGTAAAGAATTCAGTGCTACACTCAATATCTTTCTTACGACTGAAATCGTGTTTAATAATCTTCCACTACAGTAAGCTCTTCGTAAAACGTAGTAACATCGTAGTTTACATTAGTTTACAATGGTTTGCATCTCGATTTACCGATTGCGACGGCTCTCTGGTGTTGGAATCCCCGGCATCCAATTTGAACAGTACAAATATTGTCGATTTGCTTTTTCTGTGTCGCTTTTTGAAAAATATCCCGCGTTACGATTCCAGCACCCTTTGTCAAATGATCATCACACCTTCTCTTTGAAACGCACCCGAAATCATAAGAACAGTAATTGCTATTGTTCCTTAATACCAGTTTGTTTAATCACATCATCTATGAGATGCAGACAATATATAAATAAGAAATAATGGATATCAGAGTAAGCTATTTGTTTCTTTACTTGTAGGTATTTTCCCTCGTCAACTTTCATTCGATATGAAATCGTTCGATGAACGTTCACAATCACCAAGTTGGACTCTAATGACGATTGAGTTTTCAACTTCATTCATCCCTAGATACAAGTCTAACTCTTCGTTTACGTGCTTTCTTTCAGCGACGTTTGGAAAACCTATTAAAATGCTGGCGAAGGAAAACTTGCCGGACACAATTTAAGCAAGATTTGCAGGGTGGACGGTTGGTTGTTCCAAATTATGTCATTATAAGTTATTGATTTCGAATCATTTCGGTTTGGATATGGGAGTTACTTTTGTCGTTATTTAACCACATCAGTTTTATAACATTCATAAAATGACATTCTTCCAATGTACAGAAATCAATTCCAAAACAATCTCATTGGTTTTGTTAACACTTCAGCTTTGCAACTTTATTGTTATTTTCATTAAATTTTACGACTGATGGCTCGTTTAAAATTGAAACGAGCCATAAAATGTTTTTATGATACATTTTCTCAAGACGATCAATCAGATTGGACTGTTTCACAAATGTTAAATCAGTTCTTATAATAAACAATAGCATTGACTATTTTGTTTGTCTTTTACTATCGAGTTCACTGTTCATAAAATGTTATCAAACCAAACAGAATATTGTCAATTTCAATTCATGCCTGTTCATTAAGAAGATAAACAATTGACGTTAATATATTCTACGAAGTGTAACAAAGAAACTTGCAACTTTTCTCTTCGCAAAGCATTTCAACATCGTTTCAGCCGGCGTCGTTATTTTAGGGCTATCCGGTTCACAAAATGCAAAGTAGCGCCCCCTAAATCAACTAACAATATTGCGACGCACGCGCACTCCTCTCATACCCTATTTTACAATGCTCACGACCTCATGACGACCTTGAATTCCTCTTTGTAATAAATATAATTAGTGATTCGCACTCGTATTTTATATCTCCGCATCTCTTTCTCGTTTCTTTCACCAGTAACTAATCGATATTTTATTGTCGTATGAACTGTTGTCACGGCCGGCGCGGTTGAGCCGCCAGGTGGCGCTGCCGCGACGGGTTCGGAGAGCCCCGGAAATACGATTGTCAGAGGACCTGCGCCGGCCGCGACGGATAATTGCGTTTATCACGTTCGAAAGAGTTGCGACGAAAAAACAGGTGTCCATGAACGTTCCCGATAAATCGACGACTCCCGCAAGCGCAGCGCCACCTGGTGGTGCGAGACGGCCAAACGCGGTTTTCTTTTTTGGTTCGTTTATGCTACGCTGAGATTTGGTCGGCGCGTCTAAATTCTGTTCAAGTTTCTCGTTCAAATCATATAACTGTACATCTCTTTGATCAGTTGTGGGAGAAGAGAAGAATGCAGGCAGAGGGAAGAAGAAACTATGAGACAAAATTTAGCCGTCGAGCGGAATTGAACGTCGTTAGAATCTTGATTTCCGTGTGTTCATGTCCTCGTTTGTGTCTTGCCTTTTTTATCTTCTTAAAAGCTTTTCTCGATTTTTTTCTAGGCACTTCGATGACAAAGAAAATAGAATTCCTCGCTATGTCGCTCATAACGTCGATGGACACCCAAACAATTGAATGACTTTTGCGCTACTGACTGCATTCAGCTAGCCTCCAAATTTCGCTTTCATCTCTGGGTTTCGGTTTTGTTCTTTGTTCTCGTTTTACGTGTAATGTTCAATAAGAGAGGCTGCATCAAATGCGCAGTAAATGAAATAGAGCTACAATTATGTAGAAAAAATATGTTGAAAAAATAACGCTTATCAAGTGGAATGTACAAAAATTATAATACGCAACTCATCATTGATAAAAAAATGAATTATTTAATTCGAGTTGAATGAAATAAACGCACAGAATGACTAGATTGGTCACATAATATGAATCTGTATGATTGCGAAAGTGTCAGTGTGCCATTAACGTTGACTTGTTTGTGCCATTAGCATGAGTAAAACGTAAGAACTCATGTTCTTTGAGACATGAAACGACAACGCCGAACGAATGTCTGTTCATAAATAATTCACTACTAAAAATAAGAAAAAAAGAAAAAACATAAGGAATGCATTGCACAAGTATTTATTTAAAAAATTCTGCATCGTCATAACTTAATGTTCTTAACTTAAATAATATATATATATAAATATACGCTATATGATAAATATTAAATATTAAATATACAATAAATAAGACGTCGTTGCTTATAACTGAAAGCTGATATTGTTCGCGTACGGAAATAAAAGAAAGACATAAATTAAAGGACTTGGAATGTGCAGCACGAACTTGCAATCATATAGCGTCATATGTTCAGGACTGTTTTCCTTCATTCAATGAAGGAAAAAGCGTCCTCGTAAGGATAACAATAATAATAAATAGAATATTAACAACAAACAAAATCCACACAAATTTGAACGTGTGAGCGAGCACGCGATCATTTTGCAAATTATACGGTTATATTATATTATAATATATATATATATACCGCAATAAGTAGGACAGTGTTGCTAGATGGCGCTGTCAAGTTTTATCACGCATTAAAGAATGTTTCATATTTGGGATGCGTTCTAAATGATGAGCTCAAGGATTTTGCGGAGAAGCGCCGATCTGACAACACCGCGATCTTTGTAATCAGTTACACCCCTTCAGTGTTGTTTGAACAGTGGTTAAGTTCTAGTAATCATAAGTCCCGAGCACTTAATACCATTCCATATAAAAACACACGTATACATACTGCGGAGAAATATAACCACTTTTTTCATTGTTCAACATGTCAACGAATTTGCGTTCGCTCGCGAAGAAACAAACATTCAAGTGAGATGAAGCTCGAAAACGAAAACGTCCCCCGCACTGTGTCAACGTCGTTTGCACTAATGAAATGCATCTTGCGGAGAAATCATAGCGCGTGACTTGATATATAAATATATTTATCATATTTTTCTTTGCTCCGTTCAATTACATAACGCAATCAATATTGTGAAGACGGCCGATGTTGAGTTTGCAGATGATTTTATTTTTGCTCATCTCTCGTTAACCGAAGGGTCGCACTATTTGTTAATAATTAAATTTTGCTTCTGTTTTTCTTATACAATATAATATTAACCTTTGTTTTTTATATATACGTATCATTTACAAGCACATATACATATAGTTATATATGTATATATTAATCTTCGCGATATCCAAAATGTCTCAAACTACAGTCCCTAATCCCTCTTTGCTTTGCTCTCATAACAAAAACACTTGTCGCAATATGCCTTATCTCATAAACAGTGTTCACCTTATTTGGGATTATTGTTTATTACTATTCAGAATAATTAAAATTGTAGCAATAGAAATTATCGTATTTATAATATAACCTCTTGTCGACTATCTTCATATTTACAAAATTATGGTACAAGTGTAGGATTGTGACGGAGCGCGGTGCTTCCTTTCGTTTCACGTCCATGGCTCAAAATGGAACGAGTACCTGTGCCTCGAACTTTAATATTTAACACGTTCCCGGTATAAAATATACTCAAAACAACGCTAACTTGATATTAGAGTCCGAATTGAGACGATCAGGCAGGTAAAACGACTGGTAGTTCATATCGAAATTCAAGTACAGAAGACATCAGCACTGCGCTCACTTTAACCATATCATTCAATCCAATATTACAATAATATATGTTTACTTTGTACTATATATGATCTTAATGCAACGATTCAGTTGATTGCATTATGGTACGACGTATTTATTTTTACAACAACTTGTAATTTCCCCTACTAGATTCACGGTTCGTCACTATTACTGTCTTTTTGGTATCCATTTGGTATCAACAACGACTATAGACACCAAGGGGTGTTTATAATCATCGAGTGTATAACAACTCGAAAGCGTCGCGCGTACAAATTCACTGATTGATATGGAGCACACTGATTGCCTGTAACGTCCGACGGTCGATGGTTTTTTAAGAAATGCCAACTGGCTAGTAAAAATTCGTGTAAGTATGTCTGCGCGCGCGTGTGTGTCTTTGTGTCTATGTGTGTATGTGTCTGTACTACTCCCACCCCACCCGCTTCTTCTATTGCTTAGTTCCAAAAACAAAACAGTAGAACCCCGTTTTAGCAAGCACCATCGAATTGACGATTCAAAAATATACCCCGAGTGTTTGGTTGTCATTGGTACGCGGTTCTTAAAAAACGCACAACCGTTTTTAACTCCTCGTTATCGTCGTTCTACAATCAAACCGTTGTCGGATTAGAAAAAACCAATAATCGTAACTGCCCAACAGTACACCCTTCGACTCATCATCACTCGTACACCTTTCGTGTAGACGTTTTGCGTCCCTGTAACATCACCGCCCGTAACATATCAAACGCTCCCGTATTTACAACAGCACAGGTGCAATGCAACACAGCATTTAGCGCGGCTTCAGTCTCTTTCACTCGGATACGTTTCATAGTATACGCACAGGTCATTGTTTACAATGCGCTTTATCGCAAAAATCACACACCTTCGCACGCACACGATTGCCGATAAGGTTCGACGACACCCGACTTATCACTCGCGTTCGTACACAAAATATCACTGCGCGTCCTAAATGTAATAATCTTGTCTCTTGGATCCCCATAATCTTCTCTTCGTCCTAATTCTGACCACAAGGAAGCGACGAGTTCGCTGCGTCCGGCCATGACTCGGCCCAGCAATCATTCATTCGGTTCGCGTGCATCTTCGCACCAACGCACCAGACAAGACACAGTAGTAGTATAGAATCGAGCTTCGTGATTTTGACTAGATTTCAGGGGGGTTTGTCGGCTCCCCTGGGGCTGCAATTTGCCTCAATTGCGGCGACTAGATTTGGCTCCTAGCATAAGAACATTATGGCACTACTATCTTCTGTTGCGGATGGTAACTCTTTACTCGCGCAACCTGCGAGCGAGTTTCACCATAAGGTCGCGACGATTCGCAACACTTTGTCTTGCGAATCGCTGCTACTTTGTCTTACAAAATAAATGCTTTCGCCGTCGAGATGTGGCGAGATTCTAACCTCCGCCAGAGGTCGCGCTAAATTATAAGTAGACTAGAGTTCGTGTCTCTATAGGTCGGATTGTGGTGAGTTGGCGTAGGAGTATTGTCGCTGAACCAAATATGCGCATTTATTTATTTTAGAGCTACTTTCCTTTCAAAGCTTTCAAACGAAAAGAAGCACAAAACGTGGATTGTTATAAAAATAGGTAATCTCGTAGTAAAATTAGACTTATTTTATGGTACAACTTTGTCTTATACCGTAAAGTTGCAAATGATTAATTTGTTTCTATGATACTGATTCTTCAGTTTGATCTGACAACTAATTCGTGCCTGATTTGCTTAATTTCGCAAACTGGTTCAGCAACAGCTACTTAACTTCAACTTCACCATCAAATCAAAGTTGAGAACTGACTAGCGTATGCGCATCATCTTTTTCTGTTGAAAAACAATTCACATACTCTATCGAGGCATTTCGTTCTTATCTTTTGGTTGACAATGTTTGTTTTTGGTACGTTTACGATTAGAATAAGTAGAAAATGTGATATTCGAAGCTCTTAAAATCTTAAGTTTTTATGGCTCTGTGACGTCTAGCTTGTCTGTAAGGACCGAATTGAAACGGCTGGTGGCAAGGACGGTTGTAGATTGACGTGTGTCGCTCGTCACCGAATTGCTGGCCGAGGTCACGGCACTTGTGAAGCAGCATCGTAGGAGAGGATTTACGAAAACGGTAAATCCTCTTCAGGCGACTCGTCGTGGTACTCCTCGTGGTCGGACGTGTGTCACAAAACATCCGCTGCCTGACGAGGACTGATGCCGATCGTCGGCGAAAGCTGACCTTCGTCTATCGTCACGGCCTTCGGATCTTCATCTTTCCACTTGTCCATTGAGCGTCGCCTCGCGTTCATGAAGAAGTTGCCCACCGTCGTTGGCTCCAAACCCAACTGGCGCGCGATCGTAACCTGCATCTCCTTCGACGGCCTTTTTGTTTCCTGAAAATTGACACTTTGTTTAGAATCTAAAAGAAACAAGAAACTTAACTTTAGAAACAATACAGAAAATAATGACGACGCGTAATTAATTCAATTATGTTGAATTATATTGAGAGGAAGTAGTGAATATTCATGTTTATGTTAGACAGTTCTCACAAGTGAGGAGAAAGAAATGAATAAGGTTGATTCGAAGTGACTATTAAATTGTCATGAAATATAATTGTATATTGATTAATAACATCTTCTGATACATAATTAAAGAATATGTTAAACTATGTTGAATCGATTAGTTTAATAGTTTAACACAATCATATATGACTAATAGGGCTTTTAAATTGAGTTGTTGGAACTGAAATTGTTGGTAAGATAAACTGTAGACATTTTGCTGTTAGAAATAATAGTTGTATTGTTTGTATGTGTTTTAGGTGCATTGTATATTTATTTCATATTTTTTCTCGGAGTTTCCAAGACATATGTCATAACTCGTCGAAGACGCTAAAACCGGCACGTTTTAAATGGTGCTGGCTAAAGTGGTGTCTGCGCATGCCAACAAAACATTTGAAATTCTGCGTGCGCTCCGCGCAAAGATGTTTCCGAATTCCAACTGTTCAATTGATAATGCACGATTGGAACACAAATGCGATTTACTCAAAGATCCAGGGTCTTGTGTTTGAGAAGCAAATTGAGTTGCCGAATAACAAACTATTACAATTTCGTTTAACTTTTCATTGGTTGCCTGTTGAGTGAATTATATTTCAAAAATAGAGGGAAAAGTAGGCAAGCCGGGTGAGAACGAAACTTTTGGATAGCCGTGAAAAAGACGCAAAATTACGTCGTCGTCCGTGGATTTTAATTAAACTAAAAATGGAATATACGTCACCCTTCGACTCTGTTTCTGAATATTTCATTCGGTGGTTCATCGCGAATCAATTTGTATTACGAAGAAAATATATTTTTAAAATTCTTATTTATTATGCATTTGGATTACTTTTGCGGTAATATGGAAAAATTAAAATTTTGAAGGAACGAACAAATATATTCTACTGCTATCAAACATTCATAGAATGTGTAACGCGGGGAAATATTTTGCAGTATAATAAATTCATTATTCCGCGACGAATTAATTTGAACAAGCCGTCGTTTGCGTTGCCTTGAGCAACGCAAACCTAAAATACAATGTTATAATAAACGAACGTATCGATATTCCGCGCATTTATTTTGCCAGAACAAATTACAATAACCAAATCTCTTCCTAAAATTGAACAGTAATCTTATACATCAAAATTTCATTTTGCTAATGTCGTAAGAAAATTGCCGATTATCGTTAATCAAACCAACAACGTAGACTTCGTTTTCATACAAGACCAACAAAAAAGTTGAAGTTCATTGAAAAATAGTCGCGGTCCTGAGTTGTTTAGGTGCAACCAAATTATTTGCAAAGCCAAAAATGAAGACAGCCAAATGGACGAGACGAAAGGAAGTGTGTTTCACAGACAAAATTGTCGCGGATAATCAGAATGCTGTGTATATGCGAAGAACAGCTTACGAAATATTCAAGACGGATCGATAGTTGGTCGTTCAGTTGACGCGTGACAGAATTCAACTATCTACGAATGTGCACGCGAATGCGCAGCCATGGGGCATTACCTCCGATCACGGAACTACGCCGAGATTCATTGATTCGTTACTAAATATTTGCATTCAAAATTTGTACCGATAAACATCCAAAATAGAAGTAAAGCCGAGTTTGCAAGTTGCAAAAATGTTTTCCTTCAGTTGATAACAAGCTGGAAACCTCAGCGAATTAACTCCAAAGTAGCTTGATAAAAGCTCCAACTCGATGAGAATGTGTATTTTTATTTGCAAGATGTAAAATGTTCTTTTCAACGGCTGATTTTGTCTGAACCAAATCGCACGTCATGTGAAATGTAGAACTTGACAATTTTATGTTGTTAGTTGAAAATGCAGAATAAGCTAATAAGTTTCGGATAAAGTTGAGTTTTAATTATCCATAACTCGGAAAGTTAAATTTAATAACATTGGATAATGCGATTTATGAGACACGTGGTTTGACAAAAACACTGACAATGTTTGCTCGAGATTACGAGATCGGATGGTTTTAATTAAGTAATATTCGGAATCATGACGTGAATGTGGTGAAAACAGTGGCGTTTTGTGGTGAAATGCGGCAAATTGAAATTACAATTTCGTAACGATGTCTCTTGCTTTATATCAAGCCAACAAAAACGCTTCGTAGTTATTCGATGATTTTTACTTTCGAGCGGTGTTGCGGTTTAGATTTACCGTCGTTGTTTGTGCGCAAAGTGCTTTCCGTTAAATTATATGGAAAAAGTGAAACTATTTCAAAAACATTCAATTGTTCACTTTTCGTTCAAAGATTCACATATTTTACTGTTTGATATCTTAATAAAAAAAAATCAACTCATTTGCATACATGTCATTATAATTTTATAGAAAAAACTATCTTATAGTGAAAATTTAAATTTTACTGTAAAAATTAGATCCAAATAATTTGTATGATTTGTATGAGTTAAACATATTTTTTGAGTTCTATGTTCAAAGATTAATATTACTTAAAAAAAAAAAAAAAAAAAAATAAAAAAAAAAAGAAAAAATGAAAAAAAAAAAAAAAAAAAAAAACAAAAAAAAAAAAAATAAAAAAGAAAAAATAAATTGATATATAGAAGGTAAATAGTATGTGAAGGGAGTAAAACTATGGTTGGATGTGTTGTGGGGAGGGGCGGCGGGTGTGCTC
>JABFQD010001172.1:0-19615 GCA_022817045.1 Psix sp. ZL-2020 | reverse complement strand
ACACCGATATTTACGTCGCACAAACATATATAAAATGAAATGATAAACACAACAAAATCTATTTATATATATATATATATATATATATATACATATATACGAAACATCCATTGAACAGATAAAATACTTTTTTAATATAAAACTTCCACGCGCGATGATAATAAATACGCTAGTGTTTGCCCGTGACGATATAATGATCATAAAAAATGCTAGTAATCTTCTGAGATACGCACATTATTGTCCATATATATAATATTATTTAAATCGGTCTTTAGAATGTGCTGCAGCTCGTAAATCACCACCAAATGTTATCTGATAAGTTCGTAACTTCAAACGAAATTCTCGTCTTGAAGGAGACGAAAAGCAGACGCAAAATATTAACTTTTATCTCATTCGCTGCGATAAAAACGATGAACGTGAAATCAAGCATTTTGTTTGGATTCGTACAATTCATTTCAAAGCTCTTCGTGAAGACATTGGCGCAATTAGTTATCAAGACTACTTTTTGCTCACCAACATGGACCTTTGAAACGTTAAACCTCATTGGGAGCTCGTCATAAATTTCCATCAATTTGAGTCGCGTTGTACTTTAATGGCTCATCCGAAACGGCCCGAGTGGAGAAGAATCATCGCGGTTGCATTTTCGGTGCGTACTGATGGGATCCCCATGGTTAATGACGACGAGCTCGCGTTGAATAAGTATTTCGGGCCAATTGGGGCCAGACCAGCGAGCTGCTATTTTTTACCATTTTATTTAGCTTCACACTGCCACGAGAGATGCTTTTGTTTCATTCAAGAACCTTATTTATAGCGCGTTTATGGCTGCGCTATTTATTGTAATTAGGAGAAAATGTGTTTTCATTTAGGTGATGATTCATAGCTAACTCAAGAAAAATGGCAAGACAGTGAGCGGCCGAAAAAAGAGCAAAAACAGCCAAGTGACGAACAATTCGCACGGGTCTTTAGCCTGCGATTTGTCATTTGTCTCCTACGCTTTCGGTCTAAGCGACGTATTCCTCGAACCGTATATCACCTCAGGCAAGACGCGTAAATAAATCCAGCAATAATTGCATAAGGCAGTACGCGTCACCGAGCATTGCATAATTGGCACCGAATCTACTATAACTTGGTATTGTATGAAAAGTAGATCGCCAAGATTGCGTCGAGCGGTTTCGTTTTATTTATGTAACGAGTACAAATGTTATTGTGCTCCGCGTCCTCCCGTTGGCTACCATTAATTATAACGTTAATTGAAACGAATGATCACTCTAAATTATTCATCACGAGACGCAAACAATTTTTAAATTTTGCATTTGTTTTTGTCTGCTTGTACGCCTAAAATAACATCCCCACAAAATTATTGCCAACGAAACAATGTTTACCCTCATTTCAAAGATAAATCGGCCTCCCGTTCTTCTCTACAATTTTTTCCACAAAAATTAGATCCGGACTTGAAGATCACGCATAAAACATCTTCCAATCAATTACAGAATTCTATCTTTTGATCGTGATTGTTTCAAAATAAAATACACATTCTTCATAAGCTGCAATTTGTAATCTTCATAGATGAAATTGTCAATTCATCAAATACTTTAATATTTTCATTTTAAAATACACAAACTCTTTATTTGGCAATTCAATATAGAATCCAAAAAAAATCATAGATTTAAACATAAAAACTACAATATATATTATGAAAAGGATTTAGTCAAATTTGGAAACTTACTGATTCACTAAGTTAATTTTTTAACCAATTTCATCGTAATTTTTGTGATTTCATCGTTATTATCCAAATGAAATCTTATACTTGTGCATTCTACATTGTACTTTGTCAGTTTCGCTTTCCTAGGCTTACCGATATGTTCTCTTCGAAGGATACCAATTGGACTGGGAAAAATGTGCTAGGTCCTTCGAGTATCAATTCGTATAATGAGCCAGGATTAGCTGTCAAAGTCTTAATTTGGAGTGATTGAAAGCGAAAAATCTGGAACTAGATTTGCAGCGTCTCGGGGTCATAAATAAAAAATCAGAAACGTGCTTTCTGGGCTGTCTTGTATACAAACATAAATATGTGTTTAATATTGTACGATGCGACGCTTGGAAATCGTACTTTGAACAAGTTTTCGCGAAGAATATATCGACCCTACGTTACTTGATGGATGTTGCTACGTCTGAACAAGTAAAACAAAAGTTCAGACATGAAAAAGTACGGCGAGTCGGGTATCGCGAATATGAACGCTACAATATATTCGAGGATAGATGTGGGTCATTTTTTACGTGCTTTTCACCCACGCCGCGTCGTCCGTCGAGTCGAAGTTTTTATAGTTATTATTTTTTTGTGTTTATCGTCCACGCGTTTGAAGTCGTAAATTCAAGAACGCGACGCACACGTGAGGTGAGTTTTTCGGGCATCTGATGGAAACTCCCGAATTTGACTTCGCGCCGACTTCCGCGTCAATGATTTTTTTTCTTTTTTTTTTTTAGAGCGACCAGTTACGCAGGTCGTTTTGTTACGACCGTTGTTTTATTCAAGCCAACAAATCCTCGTTGGGAAAAGAAAAGCGCGGATAGCAAATATCTATCGAATGCCGTGCCAATACGCAGATAAATAATAATAAAAACGGTCCGCCCGGTTTTCGAGCCGAAATGAAAACGTACCGGTCGGCCGCCATAAAAATCCTTTTCCCCTCGGCAATTAGCAATAAAGTTTTCATCGTTTAATAAAGGCCGCTACAATAAATGACGGTGATAAAAAATCGCACAATACAACCAGCGCATCCTACTGGAGCTACAACCAAACGCGTACGTATGCCGGTGTATCCGGAACACAAATATTGTTCGAGTTTTCGCGTTTTTTTTGGATCCTGATTTGCAAGAACCCAACGTAACTCTTTTTCCGTTTACACTTTTGTTTCTGTTATGGCTTTAACACCTATTACTGAACGCCGTTACCACCGTCAAACTTATCTTGCACATCTTTTTACTGAAATAAAAATATGTACGGAATAAATATTTAAATTTCGACAATTCATATTCATGATTTATTTGGTAGTTTTAATAGGATTATTTTTTAAAAAAATTTCTCATTTGTCAACTAATTTTGTTTAATCGTTATGAAGTATTGTTGATATGATAAAATTATTTGGATGCAATTTCTAATTCATTTTATATGTTAGGTATAGTAAACATTAAAGTTTACAAATAATAAAAGTTGTGACTCAAAAATACCTTTAAAGTATACACGGGTCCAAGGGATTCGAAGAGAAGAGATATAAAAATGAGTTTTCCACAAATAAGAATTTCCAATGAGAAGTTCACAGTGAATTTCGTATATACTTTAAAGTATTTATATTGCATTATGTTGAGAAGAGTTTTTCTGTTTTTGAATTTAGAATGCTTAGGATATAAGCAAATTTACATTTGCAAATTGTCTAATTATTTTTTTTATTTCTGTTTCAGGTAAGCAGAATTATCTTGGTATCAACTCACGTGAACATCAACTGCTGAAAAAAGTCATTTAAGGCTGATCAATGGGGCAACTCGTTTTCCTCTTGTCAATGCAAACAGGAGATTTTTTTACGACGGATCGATCTGCGCGAAAGCTATGTACTCGTGCGTAATGTATACTGTAAAATTAGAAATGTAGAAAGCTGAATACACATTGTTTGTCCAATAGTGTATTATGACATGCCGAGAACAGGTTGTCTCTTACATTCGAGAGTTGGTAATGATCCGTAACGGTACATAATCCGGCGCGGATAAATATAATTAGCTCACGTTTCTCGTCAAACTAGCGTGTCAGCGCTTTTTTCTCTTGTCCTGCGTTTGTTTTTAGGAACGCGCGCATCTCCGCGATGCGACTTACTTGCCAACGCGCACACAAATAAGCCCTTATTGTTTGACGAAAAACACGCAAATCAACGGAAAATTATTCTCGCGATATTTTCCAATTTGCTTCAATACACGCGAGATTCTTGACTAATACTTTTTGTACACGATAATCGCTTCCCTTGTCCGCGAATAAGAGTATCTTGTTTTACTATTATTGATATTTACTTTATCGTTTTTCATCTATCGAAAAAATAAGTCAATACGTGTTTTGCTTCAACGGAAAGCAAAAAGAATGTTGCTAATCAAAACTGATTAGTATATTTCACTTATTTAAAATTACACAAATCACACTTTTTTTTATACATAAGACAAAAAAAACATCGCATTAACTAAACGTTTTCCTTCCCGCAAAGGAAAGGGCTTGAACTTTTCATATTTAGTGACTAATCAACAGTTCTTAACAGTTTAGCTACTAACTTAATACCTTGCAGTGACACGACTCCAAACTTGTCATATTCTGCGCGTGTCGCGCATGTTTAATTTAGTAAAACGATCATCGTGAGCGACTGTCTGATAATTTTGCGAAGCCAGGTAACTAACGAGCTCGCGAAAACTGAAAACTCATCTGCCGCTCGATAGCATTTTGATATCTTAATAATCCAGCTTCTGACGTTGGTGCAACAAACAGTCAAACAATTAGAGAATCAAGTGAGAATAAACGTTGCAGCATCAGTGCGTGCAAAATGAAATGCAGAGAAAAAGCTTTCTTCACGCCCCTTTGTGTTTCGCCAATTCGAGGCTTAACCTCCACTCGTCCCCTCGATTTGAAACAAAAACTTGAAAACAATTGCCAAATATTCCAACGAACATATTATAATCTCGCGTGCGAGTGTCGCGCAAAAAATATGAAGCGAGAGGACAAAAATGTAGATAAAAAAAACTTGGCAGAAATAATAAAAACAAAGAAAAAGAAAAAAACAAACAAGCGCTGCAACAAAAGGTGCCGTCGTTGGCAGTGGAAAGAGTATCGACTATAGAATGGAGTTTACGCACGTGTAAAAAGTCGGAAAAGTCGATGATGATAATGAAAAGGGGGTGAGAAGGGGCAAGGTGGAATCGTCGCGGTGCGTGGCTGTGTGGATGGGAAAAGCCGCGAGGCCCGCCGCGGGTGCAGCGCCGCAAAAATGTGTCATCGTTTCATCGACAGTCATCGCGAAGACCGAACGAATAAACGAGCCCCGGCGTGACTCCCCCTCGCAGCGAAGCATCGACGACGGGCTTTCAATGCCCCCTCTTGTCCTCCCGCTACACCGTCATTGTGCGCTGCTCATCTTGGCGTATTGTCATCCGAAACAATGATTTCATAAAAATACACTCAAAAAGGGATGCAGATGACAGATACAGACAAACATCGGCGAACGCGTGTCCTAACGTTATCCCTATGAATGCGCGCAGCCCGACCGATCGAGCAGCTAGTTATCTCCACGCCTTTTTTCACCCACATCGTGCGTGAGACAACGTTTGTCGAAGCAGTTCATTTGCTCGAATTCTTCCCAACTACGCTCTTGTATTCTCTTTCCTTCTTCCCTTTGGTTTTGTTTTTGCACATGCACTGCTCTTTTTCTCGTCACTGTATTCTTTTTTTCTTTTTGCTTTGTTTGACATATACTTTAACTCTTAAATGATAGTAGATATGCAGCTGCACCGAGAAAATATTACGGTATAATTGCACAAAACTGTCAATTGTATTTAACTATTCGAATGCGATTTAATTGAGTGATTGAAAGCTACGTTTACTAACGTAATAATAAACCCATTCTTAAATGATGCAATAATGGGAAATTTGAATTAAATTTGTCAGCTCTAAAATAAACGTTTTGTGCGCATTTCATTTTTTAAGTCAGACATTTAGACATAATTTATAGTAACAGTGTATTTTATCTCACAACACATAATAAAATATTTTTTTATTCAATAGAAAATAAATGTCTTAATAGAATATTATGATTATTAAGTTTATATAAAAGAATATTTGTTACAATGTTATTACTACATTACAATAATGTTTGAAATTATTTTCGAAAGTGTATTAAATATTGCATAAGGGTGTTTGTTGAATAATTTATATTGGCTTACCTTAGCTTCAATTTATCATAAATATATATTTTGAAAAATACTTATAGTATAAAACAATAAGGAAAACATATTCACAATCTCCTGGCAGCGTTGTATATTAATTTTCTAGTTTAATGAATATTTATATAAATAATTTCAATACTAAGTTAACGTTACGGCTACATTTCACTAACGTTACTACAATATAAGGTAATTTTTTCCAACATTACAGCGCTATATCATTTTTGTTTCGTAAATGTTCATTTTTGTTTAATAAATTGCTAGGTTGGTTTGATTTCAATCGATAAACGCGATAACATAAATACTACAAATAAAGTAATTAATCGCGTAATAAAACTATTAAAATATTTCGCGCAAAAAAGAATCGATTGAAAGAGATACTTGTCCGCGCAGTTATAATTTCGGTGCGTCAAGTCGTTACGTTAGCTCAGCGCATTGAAAGTCATGATATGAAGCAATTAATTAATAGTTTGGTGCGCGGTTCGTGATTTACGATAACTCATGTAAACGTGAACCGGCCAACCAACCGAGCGAGCAGCTCTTGTATTTTTCATTCGCGAACGTATAATTCCACAACGGATTATATTAAATAGACCTCACGAGTGGTTTGACTGCTGGAAAATACGATCTAATCCTAGCATGCACGCGTGTATTTCAGCACGTATTATCAATTGTTATAATATAATTCATGCATCGACGGGCTGGTTAAGCGCGAAACAGTCGCGCATTTCGGCCGAAAACGAGTAATCCAAAGTTGGTCGCAGTTGGCGTATATACGTTCGGTATATACGTTTAATTTGAATTTCTTCGACAGAAAGGAAGCGCAAACTTTTTGGGTAAGCCTTTAATGAATTTGCCATGAGGAAATCAAATAGAACAACTTGGTTAGACTTAGGGATTACCTAATCAAATTTCTCTTGAGGTTAATTCAAAATATATTTAACGGCTCACGAAACTTGGGATATTTTGCAAGTCGGCGAGAAACACTAGCGACAACTTGCACGCTTCCACTTTTATTCGACTCTTTGTCCGAGCATCCCTCGCTCCTCGTCTTTTCCCGGAATCTGATTACACGGCTTTTTGTTCTGTAAACTCATGACTCTCCTTTTTGTTTAATTTATTATTAAAAGAATTTGATATACTGTTATTCCCAACTAGTTGGGATACACTAATGCTTGAAGTCATTAATCCCATGCAGATCATTATATACCCACATGAAACGTATAATTTTATATGTCCGGTTACATTATGTTTAATGTACGTGCGAGCCACGTACGCAACTTGGATCCAAGGATTACGCGTGTATTACATTTATGCGCCGCATGTGGGAAAATATAAAATTGTCGATACGATTGGCTATGTAAATGCAATCCTAACACAAATACGGGATCAGATAAAAGATCTTTTTAATTCATTTGCAATTAGGCTTTTTCGGACTTGCGACTTGTTTACATTCGTGCTTTCTGGTCAAAGTTTACGATAAGTCCAGACTCTGGCATGCACACGCGCACAAATACCACAACACGTCGGTATCATCCAACTTGATCTCTCTTCGATTGGCAATGATTTTATCGCTGCCGTGCAGTGTAAATCATTACCAGCTTGTCCGTCGCGATTTTATCCCGATACTTTTGGTTTCGTTTTTAATAGCAAATTGAAAAAGACACAGATAATACATTTATGGACAAGACTGTGCAAGTTTTATTTCAGCGGCAATATGATTCGCTTTTTTGCCGATGAATAAATATTTGTACGCAATTGAACTGGTCTGGTCATAATTGGCCGAGCCATTTCGAAAAAGAGTACACGTGTTCCTCGTATTTGAAGAACAAGCGATCAATGAGCCGAAAGTGAGCGGTGGTAATTTGGCGCGGCCGAATCTCGAGAAGAGCTCGTTCGTTTCCGTATTATCAAGTCATTGTTCTCACGGTTATTGTACTGTGTAGGTGTTGCCATTCTTGGCCGGTTTGTTTCTTTAGCTCCCTTTAAAAGAGCCCTCGTCGTTTCTCATTACTCCGCCAGTGCACGGGACACGATCGAGGTATGCGGCATTGTAGAATCTACAACAAAAATTAAACACGGCGAAGCGTACGAGGGAAACGCGACAGCGAATCCCCGCTTGGCGTGACATTTGCATTAGCTCTCAGCTGCTCCTCCACTTTCAGCTCATCATCTTTTCATAACTACAACGCTACGATATTCTCATCTCCGTTTCATTTCTTTCACTCATCGTTTCTTGCGTTGCCTATTCTGTACTTGTTAATCCGTACGTTGGCGTCGATGCGCCTTTTTTATTTGCCAACACGCGTCTTTGGATCGAAATATTTCGCAACACTTGGCAGCGTCTCACGTGACAGGGCGCGCGCGGCAAGGAAAAAGCTTGGGGGCGTTTTTCGGCACTCGTGCTCGGCGAGCTTGCGTGCAACAGGTTACAGTTTTTGGCACACACCTCCGTTTTGGCCGGCTCCGTTCTTTCTCCTGTTCGCTCTCGTTTGCCACTTCAAATTCGCTTCGTCTTCTCTCTCACTCGCGCCATCTCTCTCCAACCGCCGCTCGCCTGACCGCCGCTTCCTCTCTATCCGATTGCAGATCCTACGCTCGTAAAGGGCGTGAAAACGCTGCCAAAGCACTTTGCTCTCAAACGAAACCCACCGTCACCGCAACCTTACCCAATTGACTCCGTAAACTATAAAGCTTTGTACGAGACGCATCAAGTCGTGCTGCGACTCTATTTCGCCGGCTTTTCGCTCGTATCACGCAGGCCACCTTTTTTGCTTCCTTTTTTTCGCCCAGCGAGACGTGTTATCGTTTCTCCGTTTATCTCGATTTCGTTCCTCGACTGAGCTCGTTTATGGTTCATTTCATGTCGTAGAATTTGCTTATGTTTTAACGGCATTTCGTTGGAAATGGAAAATAAATTATATTAATTCGTGAGAATACACTTTTAATTTCAGTCGCATACTATTTTAATCGTTATTTTGTTTTGTCTTCTCTTTTTTTATGTAATTATAAGATACCAATTCCGTTTCGTGCATATTATTGTGAAAAATTTTCTTGGGAATACTAATCTTGAGAGTTATAATTATTAATATGCAAACTGCCGGTGCGGTGCTTCTCAGAAGTTTTAAATAAAATATGTTACTACATAAATATGAATGAAGAAGGAGTAGAGTTTGGAGACTGTATATAATGTGCAAATTTTTTTGACATTTTCATAATGATAACGTGAAGTTATTTATGAAACCGCTAAAACTAATTGAACATAAAAATATAGATGCATATCATTATAGAAATAACTATTGAATGTGTCAATTAAGCGGCATAGCAATAATTATTAGCTTTCTATTAATTACATATGCAAACCAGCAGTTTTTATATATTATTTATATATAGTAATTTCAATAAAAGCGGCAAATGAGGTTATGTACTTTAAATATATGTATTTCATACTGGTTTTTCCTTTGAAACTTCTATTTTTTGCGTACATTGAATGAATAACAAAAATAAAAGAAAAAAAAGAAAAAAAAGAAAAAACAAAAAAAACCAAAAACGAAAAATAGAATGAAGGTACAACTGTAGTGTGACGTATTTTTCGATCAACACGACGGGCATTTATAGAAGGCGTTGGTCGCCGTCAAAGCGTATGATTCGCGTTAGCATCGCTGGCAGAATGATCGCGCCCGCGGCTATCGGTCTCGCGGCAACGGCGAAATGAAAACTAACAAGCGTCGCACGATAAAGGAAAGGGGATTGGAAAGCGACTCGGATTCATTGTCTTATCGTTCGTTTGGCACGAAACGATGCCGGGATCGATAACGCCCGAAGTCATCCAGCAGTCATCGAGTCTCATTTGGATGCGCCGAAAGCCGCGAGTGAGATGACGCACATATTTGTGCGGATACATTTATTCGTGCGTGCGCGAGTACTCGGTGAAAAATCGCGATTCGCCAGGACGTTGGCGGGGCCACGCGCACAATGACGAGTCGGGAAACAATGCCGAGCGCTACTGGAAAAATTCCAAAAAACGCGAATAATAAAAAACGAGAGTTCGTGCGGCTTGGTTGCGTCTCGCGTTCGTGGTGACGATGGCGAAACAAAAAAGGGAAAAAACGCAAAACAGGAGGAAAATAGCGAGGGTTGATAGGCTCGCGGTGTCGGAGAGAAGAATGCAAAGGCCTGAGCGCGCACGGCGCTTCCTCGGGGACAATACGTCGCGATGAATGCCTATTATATTTATCTGTAACAGGCGTTCCATAAAGCAAATAACACAGAAGTGTAACGAGAAAAAAATCGAGCCCTCTCCCAATTCTCCGGCGCCCCACCACTTTTTTCCCACGTTTTATTTTGCTTTCCCTATTTTTCCATTTTTCATCGCGGTGCACGGAATCGCGGCGGATCTCTTTCACTTTGCCACGATTCACCGGATAATTTTTATTTTTTCAACAAATATGCTCGCGTTATTATTCACGCGCGCCCTGAATGAAAGTGATAATTAGAGATGCGACAACTTTGTAAAAAACTGGTTACTTTGTTTTCGCGTTATTATTTTTTTGTCCATCCCTCTCCGCTGCTTTTTCTATACAAGCCGAAAGCATTTATGGAACGCGCTTTCAGGGACGCGCGAAAAAATACACCCGATGAATACAAAATTTTATTTGCAGAGTTATCATATTCTTAAAAGGGTTTTGTACTGACTTGCGTTTGTTGCATTTTTCACGCACGCAAAAACAAGCCGATTAACGACCACACAATCGGCCCGGCCAATAATAGAGAGATCATCGCTGCTTTCGGTTATGCGCTACAATAACGAATGCCGACACATTTTGACTTGCCACAAAATAGTACTCACTTGTTTCGCCCCTCGCTACATTTTTTCATTCTCCAGCGAATGCATTATTTTGTGTGTATAAATCGGCGTTAAAATGGTAAAATAACGCCGCTGTGTAAATAAAATCGCGAAATTGCGTAATTACCATATAAATTCGTATTCTCCGGCGGGGTAAAAAAATTGCGCCGGGTTATAATACTATGAATCAGCGTAGCAAAATATCGCAGTGAAGTTTTGGCGAGATAAAAAAAATCTCCATTAAAATGAATTTGTTAACAAAGTATAGTGCGTGTAAAATAACACTCGCGAGATAAATGTTTAATTACCAGCCTCTTTGCACCTGGTTACATGAACGCAATTTTGTATTCGAACTCGCAACTGCTGCAAGTTCAAATGACTAATGCCGGGGGGCGTTTTGATGCGCGCGATTGTTTTGGGATGCCGCAATGATCGCCATCAAATTACACATTTCGCGTGATCCTGCGCGCGAAAGTGTAGACAAGTAATATGCTATTTGGATGACACCGAACATTTGACAAGCTCATGATAATCATTTATGTACGGCATTTCTGCTCAAATGATCCTTCTCGCTATAAAATTGATCAAATTCAAAACTTTAACCACACACGATCATCATTTTTTCTCGCAATTACAAATCTTTACACAATTTTCTTTTTTTTTTTTTTTGAATAATCCTAATTAAAAGATTCTCAAGAGGTCAAATAATTTGTTGGAATTTTTTTATCATTATTAATTATTATTCAATATACTTTTAAGTATTCTCTCCAAAAGCAGATTACGAAAGTATACAAATTTACGTTATTGGAATTTGAATTCAAAAATTCATCGAATATAGATAATCTCTTCTGATATTCACAAATTAAAAACATTTATTTATTCAATATTTGGTATGATGCACACATTACATTATACAAAAAACGCAAAAATTTGAATTTATGACGTATAATTTTAAAATAATTTCATGATGTGAACTCACATTTTTAATTATTAACGTTTATTATACAGACAATGATTAATCCGCAGCTCATTGAAATAGATTCAGAGCGGAACTGTGGAAAAATGAATAAACAGTCAAACAAACGAACGGACAACAAACGAGCGAATGCCAATAAGGGAATTAACATTACGGAGTAAAAACACGCGAAAAACCCGCGAAAAACGCGGGGTAACCGACTCGATAAATAATACATGGGATCGAAAGTAAAGCGCGAAAATACACGGTAAAAAGTGCGTTAAACATATTATCGCGGTGCATCCGAGAGCCAAATTTCTGTTTGTCACATCAAATTGCCCCTCGTGTCTCCGAGACACGTATTCATGCATTTGATGGTCACGGGCACATCATACGTTACTACCTACTGGTCAATTAAGTGCGATTCGCATAATTTTCCACGCGAGATGTAAACAATCGTCACCACGATCAATATAAATAAACACAATATTCCACACAATGCTTATCTTAACTTAGCTTCCGCTATCTGAATTTATGATCAACTATGTATTCATATAAATATACAATACTATAAATTTAATAAAACATAACAATTTTTTTAATTTATATGATGGAATAACGTGTATACGAAAATCAAACGAGAAATTGATAATTTTAAAATAATACAAAATTCAACTTCGCATTATTAAAAATAACCTTTTCCTAAATCAAAATAATAATTTGATTAAAACGTAAATTTTTCAATTTTATACAAAATTGTAAGCTTTTCCACAAACAAATTTTTTATGTTTCAACTTATAATTATTCATTGTATTGTGCAATTATTTAAAGACCGTTGTATTTATGTAGTTAATTAATATTAACCTGCAAATTAATATTCTAATGTGTAAAAGGTATAAAATCGGATTTTTTAAAATTAACTTCAAAAAAATAAATGTTAGGTTCTTGGAATTTATATTGCAATTATTTATTATATTTTCATATATCTTTTTTGTTCTCGTATTTATAAATTCAAATTTCTATTAATATATATGAATTTCATTTGTTTGTTTATGTGCTTGTTCGTAATTTTGTATAAATATTACTCCACCTTATAAAATTGAACTTGTTTCTTGTTCCGTATATGGAAATATACCAAAAATAAATAATTTAATTATATTATTCGTGTCATTTAATGGTGTTTTATTAAACAAAATAATAATGGCTATTTTATCCAAAAGAATATCTCGATATCATTTCGAAGTATCATATACTCACAAAAATTCTGAATATCAGAATATTAGATTCTTTTATGGATTCAATGAAAAGAGAGCCAGCCATTGCTGGTTTTCTTTTTGGTATTGTGGTAAAACTTTATGATTAAAAACTCTCAGGTTCATTTAACAAAGCTATCATAAAAAATAGAAATATGATACTCTGGATAACTTGCTAAATAAATTAGATTACTAAAGTAAAAATAATAAAAAAAATTCATTTTGTAAAGTATGGTCCAATACCTGATCGAAAAATGTTAATCAGATCAAGTAATAGTATAATATTAAAAAATCCGTGTTCAAAAAAAGGTGACATATATCCAAATAAATGGAAGTAAACATATTCCAATGTATATTTATATCCATCAACATATAATAAATATATGATATATAGTTCTCAAATACTCACTTTATCAAGCTAAATTTAATTGTAGGCTTACGTGAAAAAATATATAATTTTCAAAAATTTCTTAATTCAGGATTTTTGGCCGAAATTTAAAATGACTATACTATGAATAAAAAATACATGATACGTCAGCGACAAAAGTGACATAAAGACACGTATAATTAAGCCTGAATCATTAATATAGTGGTGCTCACAAAGAATCGATCAAGTATTCATGGGACAATTTTGTGAAGTTCCCCTTTCTTCGGGTCATCGTCCGATTCACGTGACGCACGTGTCCGCGAAGTAATACTCCCAAATTATTCAAATTAAAAACACTCGAACCGAGAAATTGCAATCCATTGACGAAAAAAGTGAATAAAAGATGCGAAATTGCTTAATTTTAATGTGGCGCCGGGCATTTAAAACAAAAAGAATCATCGTCTTGGCAAAAACAAACACAGTCATATGTTTCGAAGTTCTTCATATTACCTTGTTAGCAAAGTAATAATTTTCTATGTGACATTCAAATAAAATATACAGATACAGTTTTATAAAAACTCCCAAACATGTGTAGAATTTCATTAAATATTTCGTTTTATTTTAAAATTATGGTATTGCAAAAATGATTACGGCCAATATTTGACATCATTTATAGTACATATATAATAACATTCAAAACGTTCGGTTCAAGAACGGGATTACAAGAAACACTTATAGAAAGTTTTTGAGCGCATTGCAAAGAGCAAAATGTAACATTACACGATGAATTTCATGTAGTGTAACACAACCATAAATCATGTTATAAACAATACATCATTTACAGTCAAGTTTGATGGTTGCTTTCGATCTTTTAATAGCTTGAATTAAGTGGACGAACAATTTTTGGACACCGAAAATCGTTCTCGAAATAATATTACTGAAATTCAGCCATAATTTAACTTGAATCACAATGTTCGATTGCCAACAATCTTCGATTTATAGCGTCATGTAATTTGACACTCTTCACGGTGCTATTAAAATTTTTGCGTCACACATAAAACTATCAAGCACCGTGTGCAATACAATGTAAACGAAATAAGCTTACAACTTACGGCGCGATAAATGTCGCAATCCAATTGAAAATGACGTGTGCGACATATTTGGCTGCGCGTTTTAAGCGACAACGGTGGGCTATGTGAAAGAGGCTCGATTTGATGCGAAAGCAGGCGAATGCCTCGAATACGGAAATTCATCGTTAGATCAACGATTCGACAAATGCAAGCTGGACCAAATGATTTTACGCATTCGAGAAATGCGTGGCTCGTAACGAGGACGGTTTGTAGCTAGAAAAACGTTGCTTTCAGAATGATCGACGACAACATTAGCAAAATTATTTCCAGTCGAAATAATGAGCAATGCACTAATCGTATCAATTCAATTTTAAATGTAGTTTTTATGGCTAAATAATCAGTTTTGCTATGAAATTGGAAGCTCTGTTCCTTATATTGAAATTTTTGCTTTGTAATGAGTAATAAAATTACGGATTTGTTTTTTTTTATTTCTACATAGAAAGGAGAGAAAGAAACGATTTGAGAGAAATTTGGCAGTGGTCTATAACATCTTGACTTTCGGTAGAAACTTTGCATCCGGCTTTTATGATAGCGTTTATAAAATATGCATGTATGTGTAGGGCAAAAATGAAGCAGAACCAATATAAAAGAATGCGTATAAAAGTTTGCACTCGGAGCTTATAGAAATTGCAGAACTGTTCATGTTCACTCGATTGAACGAATAAGATATATATCAAGCTTTAAGCCGAAACTTTTTTCCCGAAAGCTACGATGAGTAATACAGAAGCGCACGCAGGCTCATAAAAATACATATCAGATATATATTGAATGTTCAAATTAGCAAGTTTATAAATCCTAAAAAAGTATTGTAAATAATTTGCGCTCATTTCTTTTAATTAGCGTCTTTGCTCGCGATACGAAATGCCGCGCGAATCCTTTCAGCCGCGCACTCTGCTCCTTCAGAACGTTTTCGTTTCGCGCGGCTTATGTCATTGTTATTGCAGCTAATGTACTGCACTTGGCTTCTCTCTCGGTTTCATTATTGCCGTTCGTTTCACACGCAGCAAAATCATTTTTATACTGATTTATAAACAAAGATTGCACTGTTTATGGCGACAGCCGTAATAATATATTTCTCGTGGCAATAATTCCTCCTCCTGCATTTCTCATGTTTGATGAAAAAAGTTCTGAAATGTAATTAAATGTACATTAGGATGAAAAATGGCTTTCATGCGCGCTTTATGCTTTTACGTATAAGTTTATTTCTCGTGTCTTATATTATCAGTGCTTGTTACGTTCTTATGTATTTTATTAATATTGCAATGCTTAAAATGAACGGTTTGACAAGCACAGTTTTATATATATTTTCCCCGCCATTAAAAAACAGGATGAATATTTCAATAAGATCATTAATTTTTAGATTAATGTCAAGATAAAAAAAATGGTATCCATGTTATATTCCGCTGCTACCTTAATTACGATGATTCATGCTTTCACATGATCGAATAGTAATGAACATTCAAAATAGACGATTCAACCAAAATGTTCAATCAGTGATTTCCACTGTTCACTTTCTCATTAAACAAGCAGCGTTTAAACAAATAGTAATTCTATTATCTTGCGAATGAAATAGTCGATGCAAAACTATTCTTACGAGCAACATCATTTTTCAATTTTATGTTGTATTGTCAACAGATACTTTTATTAAACCACATATATTTATAACTTCTCATTCAGAACTACTATGTAGTGAACATTGGTTAATTATGGAATATCGATTTTTGTTTACAATGGCTGTAGAGGAATTATGTTAGTAACGTTGATAGGCCGTCATCGGTCATTGGTTCTTGAGTTTGCAGCGAGGAAAACTCGAACCGAGAGTCGACATGTCGATAATTTCTCGATTGGAAGCAACGTAGAAGGGTCGGCTAAGAGCCAAAGGGAGAGAATGACCTCGCATTATCGGGCTGAGTGATATTTACATTCCACTCATATAGCCGTACACGTAGTACGGGATTCCGCGACCTATCGCTCTCGCTGCTCTGTGTCACTCCCCCTTCGCTGCATCCGCAGCTCGTCTACCGTTGTCTGCCTTTCCGACGCAGGAACCCTTCTCGACCGCGTCGCTTTTCTCTCGAGCTTCCGATGCCATAACCAGCTGAAATGCACTCGCTTTTTGCGCCGCCTAAACTGACACTCCTTAAACACTTTTCAATCCGATTTGCACGCTTTTTAAATGCATTACACTTTTCGTCAGATGTTTGCGCCACTAAGCGCGCATAAATATTTGACGCTCGATGTAAATCGCGCAATTCTGCGTCGCGTTCACTTTCCGCTCACTTCATTTTTTATCACTCATTCAATTTCGGCGTTATTTGTTTCAATTACCAGGCTGGATGGCTCAGATTTTTTTCAACCCCAATACGCCCGAGCATTTTCCTTCCAAATGAATTGTCAATGAATAATTATTTTGTATCCCTTCAAATTGATTATTATTTATCACAATCATCACATAATTTGCTGTTGAAAAATTACAAGATTATAATCATAATCTTGTTGCATATAATATAGACAGGTCGTAAAAATGAAACTAAATTTTATAACCAATGATTATTTGACTGCAAATCGCAAAATAACCAATCAATTTTAGCGTAATTATATGTTGTGCGAAATGATAAGGTAATGAGTTATACATTCATAGAGTATACATTGGTTTCGCTAACAAGCAGTTTTTCATGTTCATTTAACCTGTGACCCTGAGAGGTAGTTCTCCTTGACAAAAAATGACCGAATGTATTTAGAGGTGCACAAACAAGTGATAGTGGTTGCAGTTTATCCAATGCAATGGCGTTGCACTTGGGCACATCTCTGATTCCTGCGCTGCAGCATAAGTATATCGTATCTACGGAGCATTGAGTAGGTGTACTCGGGCAAGCTGACCACTCGACATAAAGGCAAACGTGCGTTCAGTTCAATTGAACCGTGCTTCACGTTAGCATATGCAGCTAACTACCCCTCCTGCTAAGTTTTGCGTTCGTTACTAAAATTGAAATTTCCATTACTGAGCGCTCTCTTGCCGATCCCTAACTACTATCAATAGTCTACATTACACACATATTCCACTTTCTCTCTCACCGCACTGCTACTGCCCTTTGCGCGTCTTTTCAGAATCATTTTCGTCACGACCGCAAATCGTCGCTGATGATTCGTATTAAGTTAATTGCCTCGCGAGTATGAATGGAGTGTGGTTTGCGGAAAGGCTTTTTTTATTAACTATACTGTTACCAAATTGTATGTAAGTTGGAGTAACATTTTCATAGGAAAACGAACTGAATAATCTGAGGCTCTTGGGAATTTTAAATAAGTGAGGAGATACAATTTTTGCGGCGTGTCAAAAATGCTAATTCGAACAAAGTTTCTCGTCGATTGAGAATCTCTCGAGCTGCTTCTTTGTTGCGCCCCCTCCCCTCGGTTGATTTAAATTACGAGCAATAAGCTGAAAGAGCGCGTTGACTTTTGGCATCGATTTAAATAAACCGCTGTCGTTGGGAGTACAAAACACACATTTTGCGATTTATGAATTTACGGGCCATACGCGAGGCTTTCTTTCTACTCATCGTTCTCGCTGTCCTTTTTCCCGATATCACGCACGGCGATCCATTTATTCGTTTTTCTACTTGGGCTTTTTTGCAAGGCGCGCGTACACACGCGAACGATGCAACGCGTTTGTTTCGTGCGATGCCTTTTTGTCAGTCATCTGTTTTGTCGGGTTTTTATTTATTTTATATTTCGGCGTGACGGTGGGACGCGAAAAAGCAAAATAAAAAAAGCCTGTCGCATAATTCGTAACGGCGCGCACTTTAATCCGAACGCGGCACGTGTCATTGCAAAAGCTAGCCGCTATCGATATTGCGTATCCTATTGAAAAAAAGCAAACCGAATGTGTACATTTCGTTGCACCGGTTGTGTGCATGTGTATTTTTTAATTTCTTCCCTGGTGCTCGCGCTTTTTCTCTCTTTTTCCATACGCAGTCCAGATCTATTCATGAATATTAATACTCGGTCTTGTGATGTAAATAACACTTTTACGAGCGCGATATGCAGTAGTGTTAATGATATTTGACGAAATAAATTGCACGAACAAATAAAGAGAGGACCGACAAAAAGGACTGCGTGGACTCTGAATATTGCATGTTCAATTATCTGGAAACAATAATACGTTATATGGAGTGTTTCACAAATAGTAATATGTTACATCAATGCTTTTTTCGACGTTGCACAATGCGTCGTTTTGTTTTTTCGATTATTATTCGAAGGTGCAATAAATTTGTCCGATTCAATTATCATTTTCTAAAATGTACGTGCTATTCATAGAAAATTTATCGTCCACGTATTGGTTATATATTTGAGTGAATGAAAAATAATCATTTACTCTTACAGAGCCGCGCGCTGTGCGAGACCACATGCTCGGAATTGCGCGCATTTATTGAATCAGCTTGATGAAACACATTTTTTCCACGGATAATAATTAATAGATATTTTTTCTGCGCGTTATTCGAAAGAAATCTAGGACGAGGAAAGCATTGAAATATGAGTCGGGAGGAAAAGGAAAAAATGGAATTTCTGGTGCTTTCAATATAAATTTTTCATTCGATTTCATAATTGAATGTTCGAATTTACTTAAATTGAAAGAGAAAAACGTTAAATTTATATCGACGCGTATCTATGAATATAAAATAATGATTTTGTTTGGACATGAAAGCTATTTTTTATACCTTCAGTCGCTGCGAATATTTTATGGCTCTATTCGTTTCGCAAAAAAGATGAAAAATTTAGCTTATACACGAATCCATAAAATTTACATTAATCTTACAAACAATTTGAGAACGCAGCACGTATTGGACGCAAATAAAAAATGAAAAATGTATTATTTTCCACGAAAAACTTGAATTAGTGACTGTTTTTCGGCGATTATTCAAACAATTTCCGTCGGACACAGTTTCAGCAGCACCAGCAGGCGGTTAGACATTTTTTCCCGAAACATCTTTATGCCTCTCTCCAAAATGTCCCACAATTTATACTTATTTTATTTAATCTCATGTAATTAGTTTGTAACCAGTTTCCCGCATTTCTTTATACAATTATTTCCAATAAGTA
>JABFQD010001171.1:0-19620 GCA_022817045.1 Psix sp. ZL-2020 | reverse complement strand
TCATAAAACCGCAACCAGGAAGAAATTTGATCAATTAATTATTTCATTTGTAAACGTAAACCCATATTAATAAGCGTATAATGATGGACTATTGTGGTGATTCATTACAATCAGCATATACCATTTATGATGATTCACTATTATCGATCATCACATTTTTTTATTTACACAAAACGTCGTCTTGAAAAATATTTATCCAGGTGTTGATTCTTAGTTCACTATGAAAAAAACAAAAATAATAATCAGCAGAATTTTTTACTTCCGTTTTAAATGATATTATACTTGATATTTTTTTCTACTTTCAACATATTATTCTAATCGTAATTATATAGAAATTTAATAATAGCTGAAATATCTAGCAATAAAATCCAACGGGATTCATAAGTTTTTACACAAGTTCCTACGGCTCTGTAATTGAATAACGCGAAATCGCGTTAGGTAATTGAGACTAATTCGAAAAATTAAGCTCTATCTTCTTTATTAGACAATTAATCTATTCAAGACTCTCAGTTCATAACGCTGACAATTTTTGTTTCACGTTCAATCGAATTCCCTCTTCGTGTAACTAGTAACTTTCAATTGAATTAATCATAGAACTGCGACTGCTGAGAAAGTATCGTTCTGGATTACTTAAAATTCAAATTAACGCCCGTATCGCACAAATCAAAAGCTAATATATAATCAATTTCAATAATACAACGTTTGACCTTATTATTTTCTTTTGAATCCTTTCGAAAACTAGATAAAGTGTGTATATTATAAAATATAATATAATCGTAAAAGGTATGTTAAGATTTACGCATGATTTTATTTTCTAAGAAAACTTTCTGAGTATTCAGAAAATATAAATAATAATGCATTTGGAATATTAAATAAAAGTACTTGATATCTTTGCAAAAGGCCAGGCATTTGGTATTTCAAATAATAATATGGATTAGCATATTTACATTTGAGAAAGAGATAAACACGTTTTTATAAAAATATGTTCTATTTTATTAAAAATATTTTCTACAGTAAATATAGTTTTGTAATACATCATAATGTAAAAATTAATCGGGCTAGATTATATCAGTTTTCTAACCTTTAGTAAAAATTATCAGAAATAATATATAGTTATTTTTTGACTCTTTTTAATTTTCATCATATTATTAATATATTATATATTATTATTTATTTAAAAAGTTGGATTTTATTAATTAAGAAAATTGAATGGTTTATCATATTTTCAATATTTCTTTCAACTTTACCTATTTTCATTTACAGATTGTACGATTGAAATGACATACATGTGCACCCCTGACGACTAAATTAGGAAAACTAGAAATTTTCGTGGCGTGCCTAAACTTTCTCTTCCTATTCAACGGGTCCCTATCTCCATTCAACATATTGTTAAGATCGACTAGTATGCACTCTTTTAGCGGTTAAACCGAGAAATTCAGTCCAGGTTAAAGAGTGGTCAACGCTATATAAAAATTATCACGGTACTGAGAAACAAAAGTGATTCAGGGGATTCATGTTCCGTCATTTTCTAAAAACAAAATTTGAGTTTCGAGCAGGCAGGATAGTTTGTAGAGGTGCTTTCGTAGCGACTTAGTGTAGCTGTTTGATTATTTGTTATGTTATGTTCATAAAGCAAATAATTACTAGTGAAAACAAATAGTTTACCAATTTTCTTAATTGTTTTCATTATAAAAAACAATTTCTCTTGAGGATATAAGAACGTAAGAAACATGGTTTAAAAATTTATAAAATAATGTATTTCTATTTTTTGTGCTAGAGGCGCATTTCATTACAAATAAATTAATTATTATAGAACATTTTAGTATTAACTTTGCTTCTGATATGTTTTTGAAATATGTCAATATCTCGATCAACTGTAGGTTTTGAAAGTAAAAAAATAATCGACATTGTCGATGTTTAATCTACATTAAACTAAACATATTTAAATTTATAAAAACCTGCTTTTATCAAAATAAATATTAGAAGAATTTAATCTATTCTTCTGATTCAAAAAGATTATTTATTATATTATTATATTATTAAATCTAATTAGATTTAATTCGAAGGAATAAATTAGACATCACAAAAATGCTAGAAGACATTAATTTTAAAAATTTAAATAAATATTTTACTCGTCAAAAAAGCGGCCAAAAGTGGAACTAATCGTGCTCTCGTGCCGTAAACTTCACTCGAGCAGGTTAGTTCCACTTACGGCACGCTGTTCTGATGCGTAAAACGTTGCACAAGCCTCAGGCGCCAGTGGCGCCCTCGGTTGTAGTAGTATATTACATATTACATATAATAGTATATTAAGGCCGTCACGTGACGTGTGATTATGAAGAACATGTGAAATGTAATCGCATGTCATGTCTCATCAGGTTTACACCATTCTCTAGCAAGATATATACTGGTATAAAAGAAAGCAACACCTTCATTTGATCGAAATTTGGCCACTTTTCAACTCACCGTATCTTCCGTAACTTTTATCCAAGACGGTTATTTTTGTACCAAATCAAAGCTTAAAATATTCTTTTTCAGAATGTCATGGAAAAAGAATATTATGAAAATTCTTTTCATAATATGAAAAGTTATGAAAAAATGAGTACACTTTGTGTAAAAAAAAATTGTGTTCAAAATTGTTGCCAATTTTGAACATGTACAGGGAAAAATATTGCTCCTCAACCCATACTTTTTGTAATGGATATTAAAATTCATCATTTTTTGAACAAAATGGAAGGAAATTTTTGTTTGATGAAAAATGACAAAGTTAAGGCAAATCAAAAATAGTATTGCATTTTTCTAGATTTTTCAGTTTTATTGAGAAAAATCATACTGTCTTAGATAAGCAAAAATTTAAATAAAGCGTATTAAGTAAGTAAGGTTTATTAATAGCGTAGCTTTAACATGGCTATGACATGGCCAACATACGGTTATAGCATGGCTATGGTATAGCTAAGTAGAGTAGTGGCAAAATAATGGCCAAACAATCACATAGCGATGACATAGCATAGCATAACATTGGCATGGAAATGGCATGGCAGTATCAGGGTAATGGCATAGCAATAGTATGGCAATGAAATAGCATTGGCAGGGCAGTAGTATGACTCTCGCATAACATCAGTAGGGCAGTATCATGGCATTAGCATGGCACTGTCATGTAGTAGCCATAGCATTATTAACCTACTAATGCTATTACATTTTCCTGCATTTACTATGATACTACCCTGCCAATGCTATTCCATTGTTATTATTTTTTGTTTGATTTATGTTAATATGAATTTTACTTTTATTAGGTTATCTTACTATGCTGGGTTAAACCCCATACATTTAGGATTGGAATTCTTATGCGGGATATGTTGTCAATATTTTTGTATATGTATACTTTTATAATATTTCAAATGTAAAAAATATTAATATTTATTGAAATGTGCATAAGTACAATAAAATGATCTTTTATGATGTGTTTTAATATGATGATTTTATTTATGATCTTGAGGTTGTCAACATAGGAACAAATAAATAATAACTGATTTTAAATTCTTCAAATATCATATGCATAAAATAATTCGATTAAATTATTTTTTATTGTCAAAATAATATTGCTATATTCAATATGTATTTAGAATATACTAATAATATGTAGTTTATATGTTTTTAATTACACTATCTAAAAAGTAATCGATTGTTAGAAAATACTACTGACATTTTTCACTTTCTTTATTCTTGTGTGAGAAACGTATCATTTTCAGTAATGCAACTTTTCTTGGTTTTTGCTTTTGTAACAGAAAGTTGGCTATGTTTCTTAGTTGATCATGACTTGTGACGTCACAGTTCATTAAAGACACGTAATGATGAAATGCGCGTCATTGACATATAACGGGTTAATTATTATTTCATTACGTAATCGACGTTCAAAGCTTGTTTACAAGTTCACTTCAAATTTAATCCCGAGCGATTAGTGATAACTTAATTGCAGTTGTCAAATATTTTTCAGCCTTTCATAAGTTCCCGTTACATTCTGTTTTCAAAGCGATACTAAATGTTTTCTGTCAACATCACTGATTGAAATAGCTGCTACTTTCTTTTTGCTACTTATAAATAAGATGTGCACTGATTTACCGTAATATTCGTAGGGGGCGTAGCTCAGATGGTAGAGCGCTCGCTTAGCATGCGAGAGGTACCGGGATCGATGCCCGGCGCCTCCAAACGTTTTTTTTCTTCATCGCTATAATTTTCATTTCAATGTTTTAAATTAATTATAGGAAGAACGTTTTGAATGCAAAATTTTGGTTCTTACTTCTGATTTTTCATGTGAATATATTTTATATAATTTTGATTATTCATAAAATAATAATTCTTTATCACAATAAACTACATATAAATGAAAATTCATCAATTAAATGACATAAATATGTTTTTATTATAAAATATCTCCGATCGAATGATGCAATTACATTTTGTAATAACTGTAAATCGTACTGACTATTTTACTTTTAATTTGAAATATAATAATTGTTCAAGAGAGACATAAGTGTGAGTTTTGAAATTGTCTTCATTAGTTACTTTGTTCTTGAGATTTAATAAAGATGGCGTTAAAAGAGATGTTATCAACAAACTTGAATATTTCACGTTAATCACATTGAGGTATCATTTGCATAATCATATCATGAGGCATGTTATCTGTACCACTGTTTCAGTAGAAACGATTATGATCACGAAAATGAGTAAACCATAATTTTAAGGTGATACTTCGAATGTATTGATGTGAAAGAGACGGATAAAATTATAACCTAGTATATTAATGTACACTGCTTGGTGAATATACATTATGTTCATGCTATTTCTCCCCTGTTTTTGCGTCCATATACATATTGACTATAATTATAATATAACGTTTAATTATTTAAATTCTTCATTGTTTTTCTATTAAACCAGTTATATTGATGGATCGTTTTAAATCACAGATTTCTGAATAAAAGCGAGATCTTGAGTTTTATTGAAATATCATTTTTATCATAGTTTTTTATCGAATTCGTATAATCGTTATTTGCAATTCCAAATATAATAAATATTTTTTAATCAAAACTTTAGCAATCTATTTTTTATTTTTATGTAATTTGATTGTGTAAACTTGATTTAAATATCATTTATATCTTATATATTAATACAAATTATTTTAAAAGCTATTAATAAAAGCTTTAGAGAATGCGTATTGACATTTTAAGTGAGTATTTCATTTTCAAATAATATTCTTTATATTAAATGTTGTTTAACGAAACTCTACTTGAGGTAAAAACTCATTTGTATGCAACGTAAGTTAGAAACCGTGTTTGTTGAATAATTGTCTTCGAAATTGTTTAAGGAAATCAAGTAAAAGTTCGTTGACTAGTAGTGATGTCCTTTTATTGCTATAAGAATTGCAGATAAAGTTAACGTTTAACTTCTTATGTTATAGTCCTATCTTTTATGCACGTATCGTTTTAGTGGTAGAATCGTACAACGTTAACATAATATAAACATAACATTAATTTATGTAACTTCATTATATAAAATGATAAATCTTTTTTATAATGTATTAATATATTCGAAACAAATTTGCCGCACATAGACATCTTTTATGAATCACATTTGAATCATATTTAGTTTTTAAATGAGAATATTGCAGTGATACAGCTAATGTCAACATTTTGAAATACGTATAAACTCAAGATGCCATTCTTTTAAGTGTATATATCAGACGTGTATTAGGAAATTGACTTCAGACGCTTCGAATTTAGACATCTCCTTGGAATGGGTTGTTTCTAGGTCGGTCTCAATCGCCTATTAGACATTTCTGTTAAAAAGGAAAGCGAATTAATGCATGGTTTAGTTAGTCTCTAATGTTCCGCGGCAATTGGTTTGTGACTACTCGATATATTGCCTTTTTTTATTTTATATGAAATTGATCACATTTTAAATTCAGCAAAGTTATTTTGCATTACGATTTTTTTCTTGATGTTTCGGTTTAAACTTAATTTTAAATTGAACTTTGATAGCGGTATAAAGTAATAATAATGTATCACGGAAATGTCAAAAAAGGCCGATCTTGAACACAGCGATTAGAGCATCGCCGAATAATTTAATAATATATTTATCTTATCGATAAAAGAAAATTGAATTTATGATAATTGCTTGAAGCATTAATAAAAGCTTGTAATAACGAAAATCAAAAGATTATTTAGAACCAAACTCGTGATGAACTCTGAGTTACAATGCTCTAGGATTATTGCGACGTAGGGGCGGAAAGCATTTTTCGTAGAATTATCACGAAACAATAGTCGCGCTTATAAGTCTTATCGGCGAAAACTTTTATGCTAATAAATAAAATAAGAACCAGCATCGATTGTCTTTCCCTGCTCGATAAGACTGATAAAAACGCGCGTTTATGCTTTACCTACTGACCCCTGATGCAACGTGTCATAGTCACGCGAAAGCTTTCAGTAATCGCTTTATATAAAAGTGCGAGGCGTTTAAAAATTAGATCGATTAATTTTGATAACGATACATATTATTCAAACCACAAACTTGGTTATAATTTTCGAATGTAATCACTTCTTCATATTTCATCATTTCGACTGCATTTGATATATGGATTAATATATATTTTTACCATGCGGTTAATAAATTTCAATCATTCGAAATTCGCGCACTTTATTAAATGAATGTGATACGTTAAGATTTATTCTCGTTTGATTCATTATATGGATTCTTTCCCGCTGATTCGTGATTGACATGTTCTTGGGGATGTCTCCAGATACCGACAGTTATTTGTAATATATATTGTTCGATATGTTAAATATATTGAACAAATTAATAATGTATGAGCATCAAAATTGTTTAATATATTTATATCAATATATATATTATCTTATATTAATTATATAGATATAATCGTATTAATATAACTGTAATTAATTAAGTTGATTATGCAGATAATAGTATAATAGTAAAAAATACATATATATATATCAATATATCATATAAAATGAGGATACACAAAATAAGGATTTTTAAAATATATGTACGATATATATATATACATGCCATACCTTTCAGAATAGCAAAAGATCAAAAATATGTTTCTATTCTCCGTATCTTTATAAATTAATACAATAATGAATATTCATAAATATACTTAATACGTTTCTGTTACAGGCACAATAAATATAAAACCAATACTTCACGAGTATATTCATAATAAATATATAATGAGAAACTTTAATTGATATATAAATAAAATTAATAACACATTACCAATCTTATTTACCATCAAAATATTTCATTCACTCTTGTGAATACAAATACAAATATGAAGTGAAGTATAAAATAATAATATGTATGGATATTATGTATAAGCAAAAGCTATGCCTACATTTTCTAATATATTTTCATCATATTTCTAATATATATTAGGAAGATTACATATTTTTATTTTTTATCGAAATCTTTGTGTATATCACCACAAATATTACCGAAATTAAAATATTATTCCGAATCATATTGCGTTTTACAGATTGTTTTTATCATAATAAGACCATCATATTTTGAATATATTGACTGTATATGTAGATAATATATGATCGCTATATTTTTATAGCTACTTGACATGCAAATTCACTCTGTACGTATTTTCAAATTAACGTTCCTTATTTCCCGATTTTTCTTTTTTATTTAAAAGAAAAAAACCTTTGTAATTTGACAAAAATAAAATAAACAAAAAATCGATCATTAAAACTTCATTTAGAGTACTTGATCAGAGGATCAATTGTTTCGTAATTAAGCATTGAGAATCAAAGGACTGAATTCCTTGGCAGTATTAACGTAAAAAAGTAACGGTCGAGGAGCGGATTGAGCTTCAATTGCATATACCGACGAATGCATTTCGCATGAAAGATCTAAAACAGTTGTATTACACACGACTTCTAATAATACGGTGTTTAAAGTATGTGTAGCACTTCTGAAAACTACGCGAAGAAAAATGTGTTTTTAAAGCTCCGTTTCAGAGGAAAAGAGATGGGAAATAAGAATCGATACTTTTTTCGCAGCTGTTCTTTCTTTCGAGCTGTCAGTTTTTATTTCGTAAGAAAAATATCGATAATATGTTAGGAATATTCTCGAAGTGTCTTCTCTCTTATTTCTTGAAAAAAAAAAACTTAAAAATGACTAACAAAATTTCGGGGAATTTTTTCTATCAATGTTGCAATAGATTTTAAATTACCAAGTTATGAGTTATAAATTTTGGATATCGCATATGAATGAAAACAAATTGTTTACGCATATGAGACTATACTGATTCTCGTCGACAGTATCTTTTTCAATAACTTCGCTCATACGTCAAACCTAATGTGTTTAGAGATAACAAATCCAAGATTAAGATGTTATCTTTATTCATCGAGCTAATAATTCAATTTCGGCGCATACAATTAATCAAACTTGTTGTACAGAATTAAATTAGTTTACAATATCGTGATTGATTGGGCCAATCATTGTAAAGCAATGTCCATGTGTTTGAAAAAATGAAGCAGCAGTTGAGGAATGTGCGTAACAAATATATTATCTTATGAAGTGATTTACGCTTATTTTTCATAAACAACTCCGTGCAAATCTTTTAGTGAAATGTAGATACATGTGATAAAATTGTTTTCATTCATTCGTGTGTTCTTGCATTGTTTTGGAATCAAAGTATTTAGCATTTCATAATGAAAAATAACGTAAAGAATCTTTCGATGATTTCCTGCTTCCAATAACTTTTATGTGCGCAACAAAAATATGTTAGCTGGTAAATGAAATGCTTTAAACTTCAAAAATGTCGTCTACATTTTTTCATTTGCATCAACTCGAACTTTTAAAATGACGTGTGATTCAAATTGTAGAAAAGTACCTATTTATCTGAATTTTGAAACAATATCGAATTTTCGAAGCAAAAAGTTCGCTACAAAGAACTCAGTGTTTTCCTATAGGAACTTCCTCGTCTTTTGGTTCGCTGCATCTCGTCTTAGATCTAAAATCGATGCGATGACTTCTAGTTTAGCGCACGCGAAATTGAACTTTAACAAGTTTTCGCGTGAGGCATTTTAAATTCATCAGATAGCACGACTAAAGGGAACGGAAGTTCGCAGCAGTCGATCATTATTTGAACTTAGCAACGCGGGAAAATTTCGCGGCAACTGTAATCGAATGCGATTTTATTCGGAAAATGGAAGCCTGAGCGAGAAATATTTGAACATCGTTATGTTTAGTGTTACGCACTGAAAACGCATTCAATAATTATGTGTTTAGAGAAGAAAACTGTAGTTTTGTTACTCTACAGAATTAGGTTTTTTTATCTACTTCTCAGCAGGAGCCTATATCGAGCATTGAACAATGACCATAGACAGCATTAAATATATTGATATCTTGATACGTCTAAATGACAAGTAATTTGTCGGCTAAATTTTTTTTTTTCATGGAGTTTAACTTACTTAATTTTTTACATGCTAAGAAATTCAATTCAATTAATAATCAATTGAATCAGATTTTGTTTAGTATCTACCAATCAAATATAATAAAAAATAATCAAATTTCATATTATATATTAATTCATGTAAATTTATATTAATATACAATAATACATTAATATGTTATACATGCATGGTATGTAAGTTATTATATTATGCTGATAATATACTGGTACTAACATAAATCTGTTTGGAAAAAAATAAATGATGTATTTTTATATAATACTATAAGAGAAAATGAGTTATATACTAGTAATATATTGGTCAATAATAAAGAAATATTATTATTATTATGATGCAATCATATTAAACGTGTAAATAAATTAACTAAACATTAAGAATAAGATGTATATATGCTTCTTTTTTTAACATTACATATGTTTCATGCATAATCATTTCATTTTAGGTAAAAAATTTTTTCTACTATAATTGTATAATATTCAAATTTTTGCTCTAAGCAGCAGAAATATTTACAGTTTTTGTTTCTGAAAATAAAGCTTAATATAAATAAGACATTTCAAATAAGAAAATAAAAATATATTAATGAAGAAATTATGATTATAGAAACAGAAATAACGTTATGAATATTATAACGAGTGTAATCAATCAAAACACAATGATAGGTTTTCATAATATTTGTTAATTTCTTATTTCTTTTTTTCAAACGTAGTATTTTTGATTGCTGTATTTTTATCTGTGTATAGCATCCGAATCTATAGATTATAAAAAAGTTAAAATTATTTCGTATTAAATTCAACTTGATAACATTAAAGTTAGTTCTTTTTCACTATTAATATAAATACACTAACCCATGTGCTTGGAAACTTAAATTTTTGCGTGATAAAGTTTAATACACTTACTACATTCTTTATGAGAGACGAATATTCTTTACAGCAATCTATCACAGTTTAAGATGCTATTTTTAATTTATTTATTACTCTACAATCAGCTTAAAAATTGTTGTGTCTATAAATATTCTATATTAGAAAAATACATCTCAAAATCTAAAATTCTGAGGCATTTTTATCAACAATAAGACCTAATAAATAATCAGATGAGCGTCCTTTCTTTAGTCTGAACAAAAGTAGAAACGCACAATTTGTCTACTGTTGGATCTGCGGATGATCGCACGTTTTTATTGCTAATATAATTTTTGGGGCGAAGGCAGTCCCAAGCGAATGACACGCATGAAAACAGTGCGTTCGCCAGTTCAAGTTTATAGTGGCTGGGATAAAAAGGAAATAACATTTTGAGATAATAAAATCGCATTTATACGAGTTTTCCTTTGACAGGCAGCAACAGCTTTCTGTCATTACAGCGTTTAAATCGAGACACATTTTTATCGTTTGGGGGGTCGTATTGAAAATCTCCATTGCGCACGTACAACTGTTCACGTTTCACACCGCTGATTCTGCTCCTCCGTTCAGATTTTGAACAGTAATTGTACGAGTGACATTTATGGTCTACACATTAAATAACAGACGACAGAAAAGTCTACATTGTGTCGGTGGACCGTCGACTTTGTACGAGTTTCAGACGCTTTTTACGACCCAACCAACGCAAAGATACCATCGTTTCTCGATACCTCGCTCTGAAAGGTGAAGTGTCTCAAAATTCGACTTACGGAAGTATAACGAAAAGATCGTTCCTAAAAGTGGGTCCTAAAATTTTGTTTATAAATTATCCACCGTGAAAGAAATAACGATTGTGGATAAACCTCGTGTCAGATTTCGAGGCTGCTTGTTCATGTTTAGGCTGACCTGGACTGTTGTGAGGTCCCATTTTTGTGTCGAATTAATCTTGTGGAAGAAGTTTGTAAGCGAAGTTATAGCGAAATTTGGAAGTTAGCGAAGAAAACAAATCGAGCCAGTAGCCGAGATGTGCGGTGCAGCAAATTCTATGCTATAACAGATAGTCGTTAGCAACACCAACATAAAGAAAGCGGCGGTGGAAGAAAGAAGAGATGAGTGGCACAAAGTAGGCCCAGAGTGCGAACAATGCCCTGGATGTGTCAGCAGACCGGTAACCGATCGGCAGTAACACCGCCGCTTAATGCTATTACGATTGCTTTTCGCCTGCCGACGACGCTTGCTTTGTCCCACCGAAATTGCGTTCTAACCTATCGATTGTCCTGGCTGCCATTTATTGATCAAACTTCCGCAATTCGATACTGCTTTTTCAACGCGATCGTTTTTTCGACGCGTATCAGAGAGCCAAGAAAGAAGTCGAATTTCAGTCGAACAGCAAACGTGCAATTTTCTTCTGAACCATACTTCGAGTTCTGTTTCTGTCACCCTTTCAACCCCTGCAATTATCATGCAAATGTTTGCTTCGAATAAAATATTGTCTCGAGGGCAAATGTTTGGATTCATCTATCACTGCAGAAGGACGAAAATTGATATTTTTCGATTCGCGTACCGGTTTTCTTTACCAAACGATCGAAATGCGCAACTTGCATTAATCCTTTATGAGAGAATCAACATAAATTTAAAAAAAAACATACAATGAGATTCGTTCGGTGTCGTCGTATCCCGAACATCAGCTGATTTACATTGTCCGGATGACAAAGGAAAATATTGATGTGCCGGCAGGAATCGGTCTGTTAATATACAGTAATGTTAAGTGTCCGAATCTCGTTTGAGCTAACCAGTTTTCGGTTACACTCGAACAGGAGACGCAATTACTTGATATTCGATAAAAATGTAGGCCAGATTCTGGATGCCGATTTCACTGGGGTACCTAGGCGGAAGTGGAGGGGGCAGTATATAAAAGCTATTACCGACGGTTGGAGGGAGCTATTATTATTTGGTTCTTTTTTCTTCGCACTCCAAGGGTGAGACTCCAAAGAGCCGGGAAAAAACGAAAAGTCGAAACAGACGAAGGGCGTTTATCTTCTTTCGCGATTTTCATTTTTTATGCATTACCCAAGGAAGCTTTGATTCATGACCTCAAAATGCAACTCGCACTCTTCAAGCCGTCTCGTTTCTCCATGCTGCACATTCCCAAAGCAGATCTTTTACTTTTCAAACGCAAGTTCCTTTGAAAATAAAACAAGTGATATTTTTTAGCATCGAGAAATCTCTCGGGATAGCTGCAGTTCGTGTTCCAGGCCAAATTAACTCCGAGCCGGTTTGATTTTGATTGAATTCAAACACTTGAGTCGAGGCTTTTTGTTGAAATTGCATTTGCAAAATGCACTCGAAAGAATAGAAACTTATGTATTCCTTCGCAGGGCTCTGTCTACTCTACTTATGTCTCCTCCAACTCATGTATTGTTTATGAGTGACAAAGAACAATGCCTTGACAAGCGTCAGCATGTACCTTTCTTTCAATTTACTTTATCGAATTCTGTCCTTTCGTCGCACTGCAGAGATTGTGAAACTTCAGTTCAGATCGCTTGAAACGAGTAACCAGTGATGTTTACCCTAACCCTTGGAAAAAAGTGCCAACGCTTCATGTTCATATGTAGTATGAAAACGTCGATGTCACGTGTTAACTGTGAAGGTGCAATTTCACTCGGTGTGTTTTTGCTGCTCGATGATCAGAAAGTGCAGAGTAGTTTTTTTCAATAGTTATGCTGATTTTGATTTCACTGATGATTGGTGTGATCTTTGGAAAATGAATTTATTCGTTTTTACATTTGAAACAAATAAAAAGTATTAAAGAAAAAAGTTTAATGATATATCTAGGAGAGAAAACAGTGATCAATATAATGTTAATGATCGAGAGTTCTTTTTGGAATAGCATTTTTTATCGCGAACCGGTAAACAGCTGATGATGCAAGACAAAGGCAATTTTCGTAAGAGCATGCAAACATGAAAGCAGTCGTCGATATGTTCGATTGGTTAATTTGTTTAGAGTTGCATCAATGTCCTTTTGTACTCTCTTTAAGATAAATTTTGTTTTTCGATTGCAGAAAAGATTTGGAACGATCTCGACATATGGATCTATGTTTAACGAGCTTCCTTCAATTTTTGGCATGCCGCACTTACAAATAATATGTATAGTATAATGCATAAATTTGAAGTAAAATGAAAAAAATATCGAATAAATGTTTGAACAATAAATTAAATTCCATACAAATGATTGTTGTATTTCATATAAAAGTTATATAAATTACATAAATTATCTAAAAAAAGAAATGTATAAATAACTAAATTTGATTAATTTGTAAAAAACTGTTTTTATTTTACAGAGAAACAATGGATTGTTAAAAATTATTGTTAAATAAATTATATAATAATATTACACACTGAAAAAATAATATTCAATGTCATATCTGATGATTTCGGTGTCTTATTTCAAGACTATTAGAGGTTAAATTTAGGAAACTCACAAAAATATGTCAAATTGCTTTTTTTATTCTTTGTCTTACTTCTACTTGTTTTTATCAATGTCTATTCCAAATAAAACTCTGACTTGTCTAAACTGAGTTGACAAATAAAAACACAGATATCAAAAGTTTTAGAAACAAATATCATACTTTAACAAACAAGTTCAAGCATAGAAACGTGAATATAATAGAACTGCAAGGATAGCAAGTTTAAAACACTAGAAAGTAACGGGCGAATAAATTTAAAGTCAGAAGTAACGATATTATGAGGTATGATTTTGATAATGCGTTGATTTTAGATTGCGAAATCATGCGTATAGTACAGTTATAAAGTAAATACTGATTTTAATTACATTCAAATCGATCCAAGAATTATATCTGAATTCGACCCAACTAATCATTTTCATAGCAGAAACAAATACGTATTGTAATCAAATTTATCTTAATTGAGGACACGCAATCGCAAACTCACTCGAGGTTATGCGACAAGGTTCAAATGCGTTCACATATTTAAATGTTCGTAACGTTCTTAATACATGTCTTATTCACTTCTTTATTTTCAAGATTTATCTTAGAAAAACTCAATAATTAAAGTTAATTTTCAAAATAAAGTATTCATAATAAATAGTTCCATTATGTATCATTGATATGTAAAATTGAGTATTTACCATTTGGATAACAAATTTGTAACAGAGGTTTTTTAGTAAGTTGAATTTTGAATTTCTGATTAAAAAAACATTATTGACAATATATCAGAAAAAGACAGTATTATATTACAAGGATATACATAGTTGCTTCTTTAAGAAAACTTTACCTTTAAAATGAAAGACATTTTCGTTTGTAGAAATGTATACATTTCAAAGAAATGAAAAAAAACGAAGCAGTAAAAATAACATTATCATCTTTTTAGGATGGAGTAAGTGAAAAGGTATTACGAATCGTTAAGTAACTTGCAACTGCAATGTAAGACTACGCTCGGTATGAGCAAAGTTTTCACTCAACAGCTCTTGTTGTTTTTAGCTGGAAAGTTCATAATTCAGACTCCCTTTACAACTTTTGTCAGCGTTCCATCAAGTTTATTCAAAAATTACAAGCTTTAAGAAATCTATTTCAAAGTAGATATTATCATTAGCTATATTATCTAAGTTTAATTTTGTTTCTTTTGCAAAAATGTAAAAATTATAACAAAATGTTCACATTGTAAAGAAAGCTTATAAAATTTTTTATTGAATGACAAAAACTAAAACGATGTGCTTGATGTATAATTAATTGGAGTTGTATAGTCGAGAAAAATAAGTTATGGTTGAATTATAAGCCGAGGCATCGCGGAAAATCACATGTATACTAATTAAAAGTTAGTAATTATACGTCGTAAGAATAATGTATGCTGAACTACTGATGTTAATCAAGTCTGGTGTAAGCTTTGACTTGGATATCGTAAATAAGTATAAACAGGAAACAAAGATGTCATATGAAACTACCATAAGGTCTTGTTACACTAGTTTAGGCTGAGAAGATATATGCATTTTGTGACATATACTTTGAGTTAAATAATTAAATCGGTTTATGACTAGTATTCACCGTCATATATTAAAGCTATGGTGAAATCAAAATAAATTCAAAGAATAATTTTTTAAACGTATAGAATTTATTTTTCGTTTGATTGTAATATTTGTTCAATATTTATTAACATTTATTCATAATTGTATCACAATACTGATCACCTCAAAGTGGAATATAATTATACATATATATGCAATATTATATTTTACTGTACCAGCTGCGTAACAGAATGAACCAACACAATTGCATCTTTATTTTGAACTCTTTTTTTTAACTTGAAAAACTCAGTCCATAAAAAGAACGTGAAAAGATGTTTTATGGGGTAGAGAAAGAAAAATAAAAACATTTTAACAAAACAGTGTAATGAATTATCGGCTTTGAAGAAATTTGACGACCGTCTTCGATCAGTTGCTTATATCTCCAAATTGTGTAACTTGACTCATAAAAAAATAGTTTTTCGACCGTAACATACGTATCAAGGGTTTACTACAAAGGCCAGTTGGAGGGCTGTTTTTAATTGAAATAGCTTTCTTTCCGCATCGAGGACCCACCGGATCTTGTTCCGCTCATCGATTGTAGATTAAAAGTGCTTATACGAAAAAAGTACTCGAGACCGAGACGAATGTGCGAAAAAAAATATGCTAATTTTAATCGCGAGGTGTATAATTAGATTCTTTAAATTTTTTAGGAGGGGAGTATGCAATTTGTGCCGGATGTGCCACTGTGTATTTTAGTCATTTTGACGTTTTGATTCGATCGCTAAGCTGATTTGATTCCTTGAACCGTGTGAGAATTTCGACGATTTCGTTTTCGGCGCGTATTTATTTTAATGAATAATTTTATCAGAAGTTTAAAGATTTAATGTTTCGAAATATCTTATGTTAAAAAGAGCATATGTTACACATATGGCTAAATATGTTTAGATATATGCTAATATATTAGAACTATGTGTTACAAAGTATGTATATACTATATTTAAAAAAAAGTTTTGAATGTATATGTTCCAAATGCAATATGATACTCATATGATTTCTAATATTTATACTAACATAAAATAGTTTTATTTGCAAATATTGATAATATAAAATAATTGCTCATAAAACTACTAATATTTTTGTAAATTGAAAATAATTATTAAAAAGTAAATGATAATAACAAATTGTCAAACTGTGAACGTGTTTCGTTTCCATTAATTAGAACTATTTTATAACAGAAATAAATTTATTTATATAATGTATACAATTTATCACTACAAAAGTGTCTGTTACAACATATGTGCACATATAGTTTGCATGCATACATTTTTACATATAAGTATCTTTAAAATCTCCTACGAATACGAATCACTGCGAATGCATAAAAGAGATTAACCTGATTTTTAATCAAATGTTTCAATTCACTGTAGAATCTAATCTTCTTTATTTTTTTCAACCACTCATGTTTTTATCTTGCTCGCTCGTACGCTCAACCCGTTGCATTGTCCCTTTTCTATCAACAGGTTTTTTCAAGACTCCTCGCATATATTCCATTCGAAACTTGAATTTAGCCAATGGACCCTGTAAATCATGGCATCTGCTTTGCCTGGGAGCTCAAGATTTACACGTCACGTGTTAAATCACCATCCATTTTCAAAACAGGACCATTAATATTTATTCATTTCTTAGTACTGTTAATAACGTTCTGCGCATAAGCAGTGTTACCCTAATTTTTCTCAGAAGGATTTCGATAATTCTTTTATTCTTCCTTCGTTGTTTTCAACAAGTTTCGCTAATAAGAGTTCTTTATGATACACTTGGAAACATGACCTTTCAGAATATCAATATTTTGGCAACTGTTTATGCTTATATTTGGTACGTGATGTTTACGAATTTCACAGCTACGCAGGCAACGCACTTGCATTCTAGTGGGAAATTATATAAGTGACGTTGAAATTATTTTTAGTTATTTTTATATTTTTTTTCATTTAGTGTTTTCTCATTTTTTGTCCAAATTTGCACGCGAATATGAACATTCAAAACTATAAAATATTTTCTATAATTATGAATGGTAAAAAGTTTATTAACATTTATACGAAACTTTTGTATGAATCTCAAGTAATATTCATATTTACTCACTGAAATATACATTTTTTGTTCACTATTTTTTTGTAGTGACATTTTTTGCGACCGTTAAGGTACCGCAAGTTTTTATCTGATTCTTTTCTGAGAGTATAATTGAATGACAGATCATAATAGTAGAGTCTACCTATCTTTATCATCTTCTCAAGATCACTTTCTTTGACTATTCATTGTACTGGCTCACCTTGATTATACACATGAAATTTCTGGTCATATAATTTTTTTGGTTACGAGACACTTCACTTTTTACGTTAAAAAGTAGCAATGAATTTCATCGTACTTGTATTAATCTATGCATTTAAAATAAAAAATGTTCAAAAAAAAGTAATCACAACAATAAGCAAAGGAATAGAATCATTTTGCATTTGAGAAAGTTGTCACTTTAACTAGTGAGAATGTTGATAACTATATTAACTCACTTTTAAACAGTTAAATGAAAAGTTATGTAAATTAAAAGCAATACTGGTTAGTGAAGTAGCTCCCGGATTATTATAATTATAATGCGAAATAGTCTCGTGCGCATTGCAATTCGGTACTCCCTTAAAAAAGCCACATTTTTTAGACAAAACGTACGAAATACTGCTAACTACCTTGCGTGTTTTCAGCGGTTCAAAATACCTTAGCATTTGAAATCCTGTATAACTTTAATGCTTATTTAAAATGAGAGTTAAATTGAACAAACCGAGACGAAAAAACTGGCGAACTTTTGCAAACAATTTATCCGTCAAGTTGCACTTCCATATGTTTTTTTATCTTCTTAAACCTTTCACCCATTCTAACTTCTGATAAAATGACAATATTAAAATTTCAAATTTCTATGCGATTACCTTTGACAGAATTAAACCGATTATTTTCATCATAAATCATGATAACAATATCAGGAGAATTCAAACATTAAATCATATGAAATCAGCATTTTCTCATTTGTTAAACAAAAAATCGCTAACGTCACCGACGAAAATATACTCTTACCAATATTCGCCTACTACTTGGTTGAATTTGGGGGATTTTGATTACATAAGTGTTCTTCTTTGAAGACCGTTTCTATGGAGCAACGTACTCAGGGTTTGAGCTATCTTTTGGAAAATTCCATTCGAACAGAGAACTAAAGCGATCGAAATACGCATTTAGATTGAATCAATAATGTTACTATTGCTATTGAAATTTGTTTCCCATTAAAAATCTCGCGACTCTATATCTCTTCCATTTATATGTCAAGTATCTTCTATACTATACTGTTGTACACTTCTCCATACGGAAATTAAGTACTTTGAATTAAATTCCAGTTCATATAGTATTAACTTCCGATCTTTCAAAATCATACCTTCATTATATATTATAGGAAGGTATTTTCGCCTCTAATCTGATTACGAAGCATTAATTTAGTAATTACACGAATAAGTTTGAGAATGCGATCACTTCATCGAATTTAATTGTTCTGCTTCTATGGCATTCTAACTCTAATCTCATCATTTATTACTCATTCGAATTTGATCGTACCTTAAACGAACTTGATCAAAATTATCAATTGATAAGCGAGCCAATTGCAATGGAAAATAGTTACCAGACAGCTAAAAATGGATAATTTTTGAGGGTATTTTAATATGTAACATTATAATATTAAACATATTTTTTCAATTGGAAATCCTAAATTAGGAATAAGATTGATCAATAAGTACCTTCCTGTTTGTTGTTCTATAATAAGTGAAATTATAAAATGTTAATATTCAATAGATTGATTCGTTATGATGATGGTATAAATTATTAGAGTGAATTTTCTTTTCACTTTGGTAAATTTGAACTCTAACGCTTGATTTTTTATGACTTCATTTTGGTACTGTGCATATATATTTCCAGTTATCTATAACCAGTAATTTTGAACAAATATTAGCACGTACTATATATCACATATATTTATATATCAGAATAAGAAGAAGAAATTATATATGTGTTGATAGCCGTTAAAATATATATTAGATTCAAACTCTTTTTCATAATCATGTTCAAATTTGTTGACTATTGAAGGAAGCCAAAGTGGCGCATTAGTTCGATATCGATTGGAAGATGGAGG